>JBBPKO010000309.1:0-31048 GCA_038089295.1 Xerocomus amazonicus
TGGAACACAAGGTAGGGAAACCAGCAATAGGCGATGAGGTGATCATAGGGGGGTCGGCGGCGATAACAATCATGTTAGGCCCCAAGAATGGTGGAACGGATGGTGAGGAAAACATAGGGGTCCTGCTGTAAGGACTGCCAAGCAGATAAAAGGTACGGCCAGGATGGTATAGGCGGTTTCCAGCGGGGTAGGGCATATGCAGGATAGGGTGGAGACAATGAATGTAAGACGGTAGAGTGTACCGAGTATGACCACTCGATGTAGCGCTACAGAAAAACGTAACAATGGGCCACCCTTCTGGCTTATAAACGACGCTATTTCCTCTGATTCCCCCAATCTCCACACCATTGACTATGCCTGCCATCCACAACAACTTCAGCGAATCTGACTCTTCCACTACCCTCCCCATCCCCAACAACTTCCCTATTCACACCAACCATCTTCTCTGTTTCCCCCGTCGACTCCTCTATGCAGCTGTCCTTCAGAGCACCCCCCTCCTCATGGAAATCACTAACTATCCGCTGGCGACCAAAGCCCTTATCGAAGGGTGTATGCTTTACCTCACCTATTCTACCCTTCGTCTGTTACTGAACGCTGCTACTCCCTGTGACCATCCCTTTGTCCTTGCTGCTGAAGGCAGTATCTGCATTGCTCAAGTGAGGATCCAGACCTTGGATCTTCTCTATCGTCTTTGCCTGGGTGATGTGATTGATACTCTACCCTATGAACCCATTTCCCAGATCATTTTACCGCTCATCAGGACCCTCCATCCGCATGCATTAGCCACCTATCTCACTGATGGGGGAGACCTATGGACCCCTCCTCACTCTTCAGCCCCCAGTTCCCCTCTGCTGTACTGACCTGCGCTCTCTCCAACGCTCTTGCCATCCACTCCACCGACTTCGCTGAACAATTCCCCACCTGTTCTCCTCTCCATTCCCAAAGAAACACCATCTCCACCCCCTCATCATCCCTTGTCATCCACCTCCCTCCCCCATCGCTGGCAACACCGAACCGTCATGTCATTCAGCCTTCCATCTTCAGTCATCCGCTGACCTACATCCACTACCCCCTCCATGCTTGTTGAACAGGACCAAGGGGAACCCCCTTTCCTACCTTTGAACCCCCCCGCTGAAGGGTGGACCTCCTTTTGTAGGTGGTGTGGGGAATATGATACTCACCTCAGCATCCATTGTCCACAATACGTCTGTCCTAGTTGCACCCATCGCACCCTGGGACATTCCCTCCCCAACTGCCCTAGTGCCATATGTCCCATCTGTCACCTTTCCCACAGAACTACTCTCTGTAGCACTCTATGCTCCTTCTGCCATTGAGTTCATGGGGAGAATCCTTGCCCAACTCCATAATGCACAGAATGTGTTGGCATACAATGGGGAGACCCCTATCCAGCTGTAGAACGATACTGCCAGGGTGAGACCATTGATGACAACCTCTATAGCCCTGCCCCCCTCCCAGCCGATGAATTTGTGGAATGAGATGAAGCGTGAGCCACCAAATATTGAATGTAAGCCAGGTGGCTTACACATAAAAGCGGACCTTCTGTTATGATTTTTCTTCTTTCCTCAATATTCTCTCCACTATCTGTATGATTTCCTTTCTATTCCAACAGATGCTATTTCCTTCCTAGGCAGACCTCTTATCTCGCCTTGTTTCCCCATCCGATCCCCAACTGATTGCTATCTCCCCATTTCCCAGCAGATCGTTATCACTCCACTGATCTCTAACAATAACACTTAGTCAGGATGGTCTGTGCACCATGGGGAGTAGTATAAATACCTTAGCGCATGTAGTTGTATCCCTAAGCTAGTTCTATGCAATCCAACATCGTTCTAGTCTTGTCCTCATTGCTAAAGAGACTTCACCTCAAAGGCTTTGAGTAGTATCTTTTCGACTTCATTTTAAAGGTACTTGAAGTGTAACACTGCACACCTGGTATTTATATTACAGCTATCTACACACAGACCATGCTATGCTACATTAATTAAGGTTCAAATCAACAAGAGAGGTAAACACTATTGGCTACCAACTATGGTGCGATTAGAGTCCTATCAGCCATTGGCTGGGAACAATAGAGCATTAGTCAGTGAAAGATAAGAGGGACTAATGCTACTGGTTAGAATATGATAGAACAAATGATGTCATAGTGATGTCATTGGGTCTAGAATGGATTACATGATTTGCTGAGTCATGGGTCTGGACCAGATTACCTAATCAGTCATGTGACATGTCATGTGACTATAAAGGGTGGAAGTCTGAATAAGCAAAAGTCACATGACCTGAAAAGTAAAGATTAAATACTAGAAAAATCAGGAGAAATAATAGGAAAATAGGGGGTTTCATAACAAACTCAGTCACAAAGGAATAACAGACTACAATATTCATTACCTAGGTAGATCAACTACAACCAAGGTAAGCTATAAGGGAAATGGGTGGCCAAAAGGGGTAAGAGTGTGGCTAGGTGGATAAACTCAGTTGCACAAAAGGGACAATGTCATTACCTACACTGAGCAACAAAACCATCCCAATGTTTGTAACATTTTGATTATTGGGCTAATAACATGTACAGCTTTAATGCTGGACTCAAACCTAGGTACCATTAGAAAGCCCTGATCAAGGGCTTTCCAAACATATATACATGTATTACATAATTCTTTCTATATTGGTCAATATTCATATATTTGTCCAGACTACTCATTGGGACAGTTTTGTTGCTGATATATAAAAGTAATACAGTAAGCTATTACTAAGCATTGAGTCACATGATGTGCAGGGAGTTCAATATGATGTAAACAAATGAAAATACCACCATTTTCCTCACACTCATCACCTTGAAGTCACTCTCCACTAATTAAACCAATCAAATAATCACTTTCTTAGAATTAGACTATTTCACTTATGAAATCCAAGCTTCTACTGGTTTTGTGACTCTATGATTCATAGAATATGTGATAAACACTGTCCCAACTTACTAAAGAGCTCTAGTGGCTGTCCTTCCTTCATTATTTGCACTAATATGCAATATTGTATCTGTCTTATTGATACTAGCAAAGCTGAAAATGCTCTCCATGTTACCAAAACTCTTCAGAACAACAAGAGCTAGTTTGTCTCCCCTCAGGCTATCTGATGCTGTCTTAGAAAAGCCAGCATAAAGTCTGTAGTGAAGAGAAAGTGCTTTCCTCTTTTCAAGTCTCATAAGGCAGTTAGGATAAACTTTACTTTAGACCATCAGTACTGGACTATAGAGGATTGCAGGTGAATTAATGGTCAGATGGTGAAGAGTTTTGGTAACATAGAGAGCATTTTCAGCTTTGCTAGTATCAATAAGACAGATATAGTACAATATTGCATATTAGTGCAAATAATGAAGGAAGGACAGCCACCAGAGCTCTTTGGTAAGTTGGGACAGTGTTTATCACATATTTGATGAATTGTACAGTGGCCAAAACCATAGAAGCTTGGATTTCATAAGTGAAATGGCCTAATTCTAAGAAAGTGATTATTTAATTGGTTTAATTAGCAGAGAGTGACTTCAAGATGATGAGTGTGAGGAAAATGGTGGTATTTTCATTTGTTTACATCATATTGAACTCCCTGTACATCATGTGACTCAATGCTTAGTAATAGCATGCTGTATTACTTGATTTTTGATATTTTTATATATTAGTAACAAAACCATCCCAATTAGTCTAGACAAATACATAAATATTGACCAAATTATGTAATACATGTATATATGTTTGGAAAGCCCTTGATCAGATCTTTCTAATGGTATCTAGGTTGGAGGGTCTAGTATTAAAGCTGCATATGTTATTAGCTCAACAATCAAAATGTTGCAAACATTGGGACAGTTTTGTTGCTCAGTGTACATCTCATGAGTCTGTGAATTTGATCACATGACCTATGGGGATAATTTGTAGCCAAGAGGGACTACTATATTTGGTATCTGCAAAGCTAAGTGAAACTCCTATATATAATTACAGTACACTTTATACACTGAATCAAGGTCAAACATTTGTAAGAGTAAGGGCTACCACTGACCCTACAAGTGTCTTACTGTTTGGAAATTGTTGATTACCTCAGCCACATGATCACTTAATCAGTAGTACTTAGACATTTCATATTGTACACTACTTGTCTACTAACTAGGGTAAAGTCTTGCTCTACCTGAGTGCCAAACCATTCTAACACTTATCTAATTCTTTTTCACACTCTCACAAATATCAAATGTACATATGTAGAATGACTCAACATTAGGATATTTTTTCAAGCCACTATATAAAAGAAAGCTTCCATTATACATAGACTAAGCAGTGCTACTGTGGTATAACTCATACTAGGTCAAGATAAGTCAGAGCTAAATATAGTCACAAGTCAAAAAGGGATAAAGAGAATATGAGGGTTACTGGTAGAGAATGCTTAGAAGAGAAGAGATGCCCAAGTGATGAAAAGGGAAAGAACAAAGAAGATCAGAATAGAAGGTGAACAAAACTGGCATAATCATGAAATCATATTGTAACAAGTCATAATGGTAAAAGAGATAGAGATGAGAGATATATGTAGCCAGAATACTACAGATTCTGTTACAAAACCTCCTATTATTCTATATTTTCTCCTGATTTTTCCACTATTTTCTAGTAACTTTTCAGGTCACATGACTTCCACTTATTCAAACTTTTACTCTTCATAGTCACATGACATGTCAGGTGATCAATTAGGTAAGCTGGTCCAGACCCATGACTCAGCAAGTCATGTGATTGAGGCTAGACCCTATGACATCACCATGACATCATTTGTTCCATGATATTCTAACCAATAGCATTAGTCTCTCTTATCTTTTCACTGACTGATACCTAATACTCCCAGCCAATAGCATTTACCTCTCTTGTTGATTCGAACCTTAATTAATATAGCATAGCATGGTCTGTATATAGATAGCTCTAATATAAATACTAGGTGTGCAATGACTAGAATCCCCAGTCTTGTTCACTTGGACATTATCTGGGATCTAAAAATCAGGCTAGTACAAGTGTGTGACTACTCCCATTATCCTTGCCCCAGCATTCACTTGAGTGTTGATGTTATTCCGATTACTGTTGTTCTACCACAGTTCCATTTCTATGGTTTTTGATCTTGTTTCAGATTCCTTGACAAATGTATTCTTCAAATGTTTAAAGGCTAAATTGCATTTTGAAGTCCTAGTAAGAGCATTCAAAGAGGCAACAATTTGAAAGAAACTTAGGATAAATTTCTAGTAGAAATTGCAAAAGCCTAGGACTGTTATGATTTTAGTATGCCCAGTGGCATCAATCCAGCTCTACAGCCTTTGCCATTGCTCTTAGCTTGCAATGGGCTGAATTGTACTCACTCCACCACATTCACCTGAGTGCCTACATCATACTTGATACCATATTCCTCACATCATGCCCCTATTGCCTAGTCTCCTTTGTCTGAATAGCTGGTACACTATAGTCAGACCATTATGTAATCCGTCCCAATCGTGTGTACCCTTGACCCCAATTGATATATACATACAGTGTGGCAATGCTGTGCTTCCTCATACCTCATGGCACCTTTACATTCCACCACAAGGCTGATCGCTCTCTGTAGTAGGTATAGGGTTCTACAGGTCTTAGGGTATTTCCATACATGTACTTGGTCTGTGTGCATATCCCTGTAGTATATAAGTATGTAGTCTTAGCCAGATGAACCCTAAGTTCGTCTTTAGATCTATGTTCTTGTTATCCTCCTTTTCTTACCACTTTGGGTAATATATCCTTTTCTCCTACTTGTGTGGGAGATCTCTTCATAACTGTCTGGGTCTATACCATGATAAGACTATAAGCATGTAGCCAGTATCATGGTCCATTGGCATGGTGTAGCAAGTCTTTGTAGTGTCAAAGCTGGATAGCTTGACCATAACAAGGACAAAAGAAAATAAGATAATATACATATACTATCACATCAAGAAGATGTTGTAGAGACTCATAGAGGTGAGCACAGGTCTGAAGCCACACTTCTACTCATGCATTGTTATGGTCAAGTCACCAAGCCTTGATGCTAAAAGAGACTTGCATCACTTGAGCTATCCAATTCTTGAACTGACCTTCATGTCAAGGGCTTATAGCCTGATCATGTCTTGGACCACAAGACTAGCTATGTGCTTACAGTCTAATCATGGCATAGACCTGGAGAGGATTCATACTCAATAAAGAGAATGAGGAAAGGAAAGGATACATTGCCCAAGGTGTTATGAAAATGGACATTTTCTATGCATTTTTCATCTTTCATTACCATTTCATTAAACTCTAGAACTAGCCTCTGACTAGTGCCATATCAAGCCTTAGCGATCACCACTGGATCATAGTCCTCATACCCATTAGCTTTTATTCCAGTCCCATGACTTTCACTTTCACTATCATGTGACCTGTCACATAATACAGTCCAGACCTGGGATATCATCAGCACGATCTCATTGTCATCTGACTGAGTCCAGAACTCTGACGTTAGTCATGACATCATTTGCTACTGAGTCTAGATCAGATGACATATCTATGACATCATCTGACCTTGTTTATTCTATGGCATTCCAGCCTATAGTATTAGTCACTTGCATCACATAGAAGAACAGATCCCAAGTCTATGACAATACTCACTCAACCTCTGATCACTAATGACTAGAAGCTATAAGCCAATAGTCATCATCCTGAGATGGGATTCTGAACCCTTTAACCATTGCCACTTACCAACTATATCCAAACTCTAAACCCTGTGAGAGTCTGCAGTACTCCATTCATACTTAGCCAATCACACTAGTCTCTCTGGTACCTGGATTACCAATGTGCTATATATATCAGCCAACCAATAGGCAAGCACTTATGCATCTCTACAGTAGGATATTAAGAGAATAGCCAATGGCCTTATTCTCTCAGTATGACCATGCATGATTCATAAGTACTTTCATTACCATTTCAGACTTCATTACTCATGATGACATGGCATCCCTATTATTGATGCTTTTCTATTTCATCCCACAGCATCGTATTCATAGTGTACCAATAGCATTAATATCTTTCCTCATACTCTGTAGTTGTAGCCAGTAGCATAACTTACTCATCATTTACTTGAACCTTAATTAATCTAGCATAGCTTGGTCTATGCATAGATACTGTTAATATATAAACTCAGAGAACTTGACTGGTAACTCCAGTCTTGTTCACTTGAGGATATTCATATGAAGTCCTAGTGACCCTTAGACATTAGTTGGGTATTGTCCCAGGCCAAGTAAGGTATCCCCAACTCCTTCCTGCCAGGGTCGATCCTCCATCATCCTTAGTATGGGACCAGTAGTGGCTTGTCCATCCCAAAGGATATCCATCTCATATCTTTTCGCCCAGTGACCCCTTCATTGAGGTTGCCATATACCCATCAGTTATCAGTTTTAGTATCAGTTCTGATGGCTCCACCACAGGACTCTGTCCCTGCTTAGTATAAGTAGAGACTTCATTTCACAAGGTGGCAAGGAAGGGTGGCAACAAGAGCATACATGCATTACAGAAGATGAACTTAGGGTTCATCTAAAGAGAAGTAGCTATCTTATATACTACAGGGAACCATGCACAGACCAAGTACATGTATGGAAATACTCTAAGACCTGTAGAACCCTATACCTACTACAGAGAGCAATCAGCCTCAAGGTGGAGTGTGAAGGAACCCCAAGGGAACAAAGAAGCACAGTGATACCACACTGTGAGAGCATAGCAACCAGGGTCAAGGGTACACCTGATCAGGAAGGGGGTCATAACAGTCCAACTATAGTCTTGGCTATTTGGATGGGGAGAGCATGTTCAAAGGGACATTGGCCAATAGGCTATATGGGCATGATGTGAGGGGATTCGGGATGAGTATCATGTCAGCAACCATGCAGACACATCAGGACAAGTATGTTCGAGCCCATTGCTAGACCATAAGCAACGGCAAAGGCATTAGAGCGTAATTGTGGCCATTTGGCCAACTAGAACTGTAACATGCATGACAATTTCTTGGCAGACATACCACATACATTTACACCAATCTAAATATCGAGCAGGAAAAGAAGAGAAGGCAGAAATTAGAACTTGAAACCACCAGCCAGACCCATCACATTCTGTGGGTCCACCTCTGCATGGATGGCCTGTAATCGCGGCAGGTTGTCCCCAAACATGTCAACCAACGGCGTGTCAAAGAGAGCGTAGTTGGGATAAACAGCACCGGTAGCGCCCGAACCACCTTCATCACGATCAAGCTGAACACCATACTCTTGGAGCACCCCCGCGCTCGTGCGTACCGCATCTCGAACCTCCTCATCGTATTCGGGCGACAGCCACTCGGCGTGTAAACTGAATGGGGAGAACGGTCGGCTGCGGTCAGGCGGGTAGGCCGTTGACGTCGTGTTGTGTCCCAAATGCGTCGAGAGAAAAGGTTGCACGGTATACTGAATCCCCACCGACCCATTAAAACGTTCGCCCCAATGCTACATCGGAACGCGAACGTCAGTGATGCACATGTTAGAAGAGATTGTGAACCCCTTGACCTTCGATTCGTTCAGGACACTTTCAACGAATGAGAGTGAAACGATCTGCGTAGATACCGCACCGAACAGACCACTAAATATCCCAACATCATGATCATGATTCCGAGCGCCCTAGATGACATATGGTCCTACCGTTGTCCATCAACCACGGGGGACATCACCGTCACGAGTGAGCGGAGCGATTGTACCGAAACTGTACTATTACCGGGGATCGCTAAAAACTCATCAAAGACACCGACTGGTTGACTTGGCGCATCATAAAAGAGCCACAGAAGTCCGAACAACTAAAAAGGCCAATGAAATTCGTCAAATAGTAGTTTCGAGCACTTTGCTTGCAAGCACTTACCGCTCTGTCATAGTTGTAAGTCATCATGATTGATGCTTTGGGATCTTCGTTTTTCGCAAAGTTTGCGGTCGCTTGGACCGCCTGGTCTAGGCTTGACGCACGATAAAACACCGTACCCCCCTTGCATCTTGTGTGAGAACATTCGGGTAAGTGCCTGGAATCAACGCATACATACCCAAACTTGCGTCCCGGGGTACGTCTTCAACGTAAAACTAGTGACGATTCCCTAACGACGATTGATAGAGGGGGTCGTTGACAACCGAGTTGCACGTACAAAGTTGTTTCCACCGCCCTAGAAAGTAACCAGTGGGTTAGCGAGACCATGGCCCAAAAAAACACGTACTTTAAGAGCAAAGAACAGGTCAGGACTCGACAACTCTGTTACATCGATAGCTGTCCCATTTGGCAAGACTAGCTCAAACGCTTCAACATTGTCAATCGCTAAGCCATACTGGTTTGTATACCAGGAATAGCCTCCGATAATATTAGTGTATCTATCCATCACGCACACCGTTTGAACGTACCTCCACCAAGTGTATACCCAGCGACACCTACACCAGCTAATCGTCCCCCAACGACGATCCTCCCATAGGGCTCGAGTGCACCATAAACCTCATCCCAGACTTGACCTGCTCCCACCTTGGCAGTTTCCGTCAAGGGATCATAAACAATGTCTGAGAATCTCGACATCGCAATCTGGACTCCTGAGCTCGACGAAAATCCTGGATTAGTAGCGTGACCACCACCCTTGATCTGTACGCGGTGTGTCTAGGGATGTGAAAAACCAGTCAGAGAAACGCAGAACACACCCCAAAAGGTGTCCTTGTTCGACCAAGGATTCGCAGCTGAAATGACCATTCAGGGGGTAAAGAAACGGGTGTTTCGTAGAGTGTGCTTACAGCGATACCGACATCTTGTACTGTGCCGGGTTCGAATGAGCATGCTGCGTGCTGGGTAGCTGACTCCACATGGTGATGGATATCTTCTGAGTAATCCGGTGATCCTACAATAAGCATTACACACAAAGTAATAAGTGAACGGGGTGCAGCGATGAGCGTAGCAACGAACCATCATAAAAGACCGCAGACGCAGCTGAAATTGTCTTTGCGATCTCTTGGCACGTCTCACTGAAGAAGAGGGGGGAGTTGGAGAACACTCTCTGTGTATCGCTAGTGACGGCGGTAGAACCGACTGCGAGACCCAATGCCGCAATTGAGCCAAAGAGTAGAGTAGAGGGAACCATCCGGACTGAGAATGTGATGCTTACCTGTGATACTCTTACATATATCCCGACCCGGAAGCGAATTATGGTTGACAATAATGCCAGCGCTTCATGGAACCGAACTGACAGGAATGCTACAGGGGTGTAAAGGATGACTTCTCTGACAGCAGTAGTGACCTCAGATAAAGCAAGATACACTCGAGTGACTTGGTTTTCTTCCTCACTGCAATCCAAGTGGTGGTACACTCAGAATAAATGAGAAGTAACACAGCAATAGAGATTGTTATATGTTATGTTATTTTTTTCAAGATTTCCCAGGACCGTGGGATACACAAGACTGTTGTTCTCGATCTCGATCACTGAGGCATATGGATGCCCACCGTGGCCGTGGTTAATGGTGGGAACACCGAGGGATCTGGCTGGAACAGAACTGGACCACGATCTATATGGCGACTACGAGAGTCGAAGACAAGGAGCGACAATGCTACATCTACACGATGCGGCGAGATGTATGCTGTAGTGCACGTGATGCGTACAATGAGCATCAAGGAATAATAACGTAACGGACGTGTGACGACCGCGTCAAGATCTCTTTTAGTGCACCAGTCACCGCAGACACATCGTTGATATCAATGTGGTTGACAGCCTGTGGACCCTGGAATATACCGCTATCGATCTTGGCAGCAAGCGCATCCAAGAACGCCTTGATCTCCGCAGGGCTGAGAATACTCGGGGTCATGTCCTTCAGTGTCAACGCCTTGGTGTAAAATGCACGCAGGTTGACAGAGAACACGCTATCCTTGGCGTGTACGGCCATCACAACCACTCGACCAGTGCCTTTTGAAGTCATCGTGAACACGGCGTCGTCGAAGGGTCGTTCGTACCCTGCACAATCGAGCAGAACGTCAATCTTGTTTTGGAGTCCCTCCTTAGCAATTTCATCCCGTATGCTCGTGTTGGTAGAGAGTTCGATTGGCGTGATATATGGCGGCGCTGTCACCTTTGAGAGCGAAGTATACGTCCCAAATATGCGAGCACCCTTTTCGTTGCACAGTTGTGCTGCAGCGGAACCGATGCCGCCACGAGCGCCTGTGGAGGGCACGCATAAGTCTTACGTTTGAGGAAATGAAAACAGGGGTTTACCAATGATAATGACATTGTCGCCTTTCTGGACGTTGGCAAGAGTTTGTACGGTGACAAATGCACAAAGCCAAGAAAATGACATGCTCGCAGCATGGGCATGACACAACGACTCAGGCTTGCGGCTCAGCGTGGCCAAAGGGACTTTAATAAATCTGCATCGAACCAGCAGTATCAGAAACGCTGATTCGGACTCCTTACACGCAGAAATGGAACTTACTCCGCGAACGTGCCATCGGTAGTGAAACCGCGCTGACTGCCCGTACCCCATACCTGCGCACCAATCCAAGAATTCGCTGGCCTACCCTCGTCATCCAACGCGCCCACGATCTCTCCAGAGAAGTCCTGGCCAGAGGTACGTAGCACGGTTACAAACGGTAAAACGCCCAGCACCGCTGCAGCATCAGACTTCATGCGCATACATCCCAAACCAAATCAGCAACGGATAATAGTGACGGGAAACGGAGACCGGACGTTGAGTTAGTTGAAACTGGAGGATAACTCGCCCCATTTATCCCGGCAGCTTTAATACGGACCAGTGCCTCGCCTGGCATGAGCACAGGCTTTGGGACAGTGCAGAGGACTAGCTCGTCAAACGAACCCATCTCTTCGAATCTGAGTGCTTGCATTATTGGTTTACGGTTCGCCTAAATTCACACCAACAAAAAATATAGGATATGTGATCGTGTCATGTATGTCACGAGATAATATTGGTTGGGAGGAGCGCGGGCTTACTATGGGGTTGTTGACAAGACTTCAAGACTTGGAAAGAAGACGGACGATCTGGACGAAAGATGGTGCGCGACGAAGGCCAATCAAAATCATGCAAATGACAAAAGCCAAAGTCACGTTCGATTCACCCGAATCGGATGGACGATTTCATTATTTTTGTGAAAATGTGTTTCTCCAACAATGACTCTGTTCCGGTACGTTCACCAAATCAGTTGGGTTCCTGTCGCACTCCTTTAATATCTGACGTTTTTGAGTCTATCTGCACGGTAGAGAGGGACTTCTTACCAGATCCCTCCCCCCATGGTTAAGTCGCCTGGTACCGCCAAACTCAAGGCCCACATTGTCCCGGCTTGAACAAGGCAGTAATGTGAACGAAGAGCCGTCATAACACGTAATTCAGCACCCCCAGTGGAGTTACTTGCTACGCGACCGTAAGTGCTCATTGCTCAACGTTCAACCATCAACGTCGGATGGTCCAGCCGTACTTTCAGACCTACACAATCTTACTCTTTGTGGAAGTGGTGAGCATATATTCATCCCAAAATGTAACGAAGTTATGAAGTGGGCACATTTTTCTTCATTCATATCCAGCCCCAAACAACATATCCTAGCCAAAGTGCTCAATCTTTGTCACTCGGATCTTTTTTTCAAGTCTGATTGCGGGTATAAAAATGACTATCCCCCCCTACGCAGCAGCTGTATCACGCCAACAGGCACCCTCTCTAGTAGAACGAACGAATCTTTGATTGCTCGAGGTCGTTTAGAAAAAATGTCAACGCCAAATTCGCACACAAGCACCTAGCCTCTCTGCATTTCGTGGTACTGTCTTAGCCCACAATGGTTCCGATGTGTTAGACTTCACGACTTTGTTATACTTCGCCGCTTTCATTTCCTTTACTTCATCGTTCGTCACAATGCGTGTCGTGTCACATTATTCATCAAGTATTTAATCTTTTGCTTTCCGATTTGTCTATCTCAGCGTTCTCCATTGACGGTGACCGCTGAGTTAGATCTCGCATAGCTCTCACACGATGATGACGCTACTAGCAGATTTCTGAACCCATGTCCTGCTTTCGAAGTACGGCTCTTACAAGCTCTTCATGGATAAGCCCAACTCCCAACCATGCAAGAAAGAAGATGTCGAACGTCTTCCTAATTCTTTCGCCGCTCCCAGTTTTACAGCTGGTTCGCCCAAAAAACTTCTGGCGAGATATGCCCAAGAGGGACTAAACCACATTATTTAGCCAAACGACAAAAAGCTGCTCGCTGCGGTAACATATTGTATGTTTGGATGTCAAGGAAATCGAGGATGCATCTGGAGAAGTGGTAGAGAGAATCCCCGTCTACTCATCAACAGGGCGCATGATATGCGGATTCCCTGGTTGGGAGCTTGGTGGCGGTGAGGACCAGTCGTTCACACTAGGTAAGACCAACCAACCTGCTGCCGTCAATGGTGTTTATTTGCCTTTCGGTATCGTATTATGCTGCACCGTGGGCAATCACCGTTGCCGACTTTTCATCTTTTTTGACAATTCATGGCCCCTTCTTCCTGACACATCAGGACGTGGATCGTTTCTACGTACCATCCGCATCACTATTCCTTTCTTTCGTCATATCGACAAACAGTGGCACATGCTTGTATCCTGCATCCGGGACGGCATCATCCCTGATTTGGACCACTTATTCGGATGATTGTCTGTCCAGGGCCCAACGCACACCGAGCACTGCGACGATTGTTCGATTCCCTTGCTGCTACCAAAAATGAACACAAACGCGCATTTAAAACTAGGCAGAGATCCGTCTCCTAACAATCCGTGTTGTGAAACCGGACACTTCTCAGAGTATCGTTTGTGGCGCGCGCAAGCGTCGAAAGCCGATACGATCCAGCAGCCCAATAAATGGATGTCGGAGAGGGCCGTTGAAGAACTTTGAACGCCCACCGCTCTAAGTTGCCCACGCAGACGTTGTCGTATGGGCGTCACTGAATGTAGAATCTTGTTCTCGAATATCCCTTCTTGAAGCCGAATCATGATACTCCTCACCCGGAGCACTTGAGATTACAGTTGTGGAAAGTTTCGTCGTTTTTGTCAACCAGTCCGACTTCCCGGGCCGTGCTTGGCACTATTTCCCACAACTGTCCCCTCACTGGTACCGCTGCGTATATATGTACCATGTCTTAATTATCTCACCCAACTGCTCCCCGGTAGTATGGTCTATTGATCCCCCAGACATGCCGACCTTTTTTCTTCTCTCGAGTCGACGAAGAAACTCACCGGTCGTGAGGTGTGTCATGTCGAGACAACCTCATAAAGACAATTGACAGCCTAGATCGTTTTCCCGCGACGTCTCATCGTCCAACTGTAGTACGACGCCTGCAAATTCCACTTCGTTGTTGCTAACACGTCGTTTGTAGATTAAAAGAACGTCTATTTTTTTTTTCTTTAGCAATCCTGCGCGTGACCTCTCCCCCCACACGCGCGCGGTTGTATTCACGCTTTTCTGTCGCATAGACATACACCCGAGCGGCGTGTGTACCTCCCCCAAGCGCATCACCGTCCTACGAATGGGAAGGATCTCACCAGCGCGGGGTCCCGCACCACGCGGCAGATGGACAATGGCCACGTGTGCACCAAACGTGTCCGTTCATGGGTGGCCATCCAAAACGTTCAATGGCGTGCGGCCCAATCGGAACGAACCTGGAAGGCTCCTCTTTTTTTTTTTCTTTTTTTTTTTTGGTGAGCCCGTTGACTGTAAGCTGGTGTCCATGGGGTGTGGCTGCCGGCCGCTCCGTTAAGTCCGAGAGGCTGTCCAATAGAAAGTCGCCGGGGTCACGACGGGGGGGGAAGAAGTTTGCACGTCAGGCAGTGCATGGAGCGGAACAAAGAGGAGGTAGGGGGGGCTGGACGTTTGCTTGTCCACAGCCTTCAAAAGAAAAAGAAAAAGAAAAAGAAAAAAGAGAGAAGAAAAAAAAAAGGATGTTATCCCCAAACAACGGGCGCATGTTGACCTCGAGGCCGAACTCGAACCTTTTTTTGGGGGGGGCACCCCCCTCTCCCTCCAGGCCTAGACCGATCTAAATGAAAAAAAGGGGCAATGTGATCCGTTTTTGCCTTGACGAGGTCTGTCGTGCAGCTGAGGACTTGGGTCTTTGCCTCACCCCGAATTCCACCCAAATGCGTCCCCTCTGCCCCCACGCACACACCCTGGATTCGGAAGTGTAGACGGACGGCACGCTTTTACTGTTTCGGAACGACTCAACTCAGTTTCAACCCGCTCTTCCTAACGGTAACCGTCCAACGTTTGGAGAAGAAAAAAAAAAAAAAAGTCTTGACCACCCCTTTTTTTTCTTGATTCGTCGGTCACACTAGTTGAAAAAAAAAAGATCTTGTGCCTACATCATGTTCCTAAAGTGCATCGTAATGTCGCTCCAGTCGTTTCCCAGCCCGATAGTTTGAGTGCAAGGTGCGGTAACTTTGTCCATCACTTCGTCGATCGTGTCTTTTTTAAAAAAAAACCACTCGACGTTTGGGTAACGGTCGACAAAACAGACACGTCACACAAATCACCACCCCCGTTGCTCATTCCCCCCATAAACACTGAAATTCTCCCTCTCAAACAAACGCACCGTCATCATGCATTCGGTAGCGTTTCCAAAAAAAAAAAAAAGGAATAAGCAAAAAAACTGTGATTTATATAAAACGCGTGAATTCAAAAAAAAAAAAAAAAAAGACACCGGATATCATCTCGACCAAATATCTATCCCGCTCATCCGCCGCGTATCTTTCGTCAACCCTTGTCCCTGCTGCGTAGCCTCTCCTACAAACGGGTTTCGACCTTGTGCGCTAGCGACCGCCGGTCCGTAAAACGACGTCGGGCCTTGTGCGCCGCCAGTACCGCCACCCCCAGGTGGACCCGTCACACCTTGTGTCCGCACAGACGTTCCAGGCGCTCCGTACGACGCAAACTGGTCCGGCTGTAGCGGCACATACAACGTCCCGATATCTGTCCGCGGTCCGAGCGCATCAAACGCCGCGTTCGATGCTTGTGGTTGCGTGGCGTACGATGCGCCGTATCGTGTTGCCGCATTGCCGCCCCCACTGCCGCCGACGTTGCTTGTAGGACCCGCGCCAGAACCCGCGCCGCTCGTTGCGCCCGACACGCCCCCACCTGCACCTGCACCAGCACCCGCACCCGCACTCGCACCACCCAACCCCGTCACATACGTCTGCGCAGGACTCGTCACCATCGCCGCCGGATTATACCCCGTACTCGGCCCCGCATCGCCCCTCGCAGCCGACCGCACGTTAGACATGACCGCCTCCCGTCTGCTATCATCATCCACGATGATCGTCGGTTGATAGGAATGCGATAGCTTCGACGGCGGCGCTTGATACCGCCCCGGTCCACCGACACCTGGAGGCGGCCCAGAACTGCCCGACCCACCGGCGCCCGGTCCGCCACCCGAGGCTGAAGACCACCCGAGACCGCCAGCGGCAGCCAGCTCGGCCTGCTGCTGCAGATACTCGAGCTGCGGATACGGTTGCGCAGCAGGCGGCTTCCCTGCCTGTCGTCGTTCCCATTCTCGCATCGCATCGTCCCGGTTCAAGACAGGCGTCAGCGCGTTCCGTCCCGCGATCACATCTTGGTTCATATGTTGCAACCGCGCCAGCGCAGGCGGAATCACATCGCTGTGGTTGATCGTGTTGGCACGCAGCCGTGCGTGTGCATGCGAATGTGCGTGCGTGTGCGACGTGCTCGGGTAGGGATACGTTGTGCCGCCCGTGGGTGCGTTCGGGTTTAACAAGCCGTGGCCGGGCACGTTCAGGCTCGCCGCGCCCGCCGGGTAGGCAGACGTAGCCCCGGCTATGCCTATCTGACCGCCCGATTGTGACGTGTACGGATGCTGCGCTGGTTGAGGGGGCGGTGGTGGCGGGGGAGCTGGTTGCGTCGGATACGTGGACGGGGCTCCGTCCGCGGCCCCCTGATAGGTTGTTCCCGTGGGTGGCTGCTGTGCCTGTTGTTGTCCTTGCGCCGGCAGTTGGCTCCCGGGTCCTTGTTGACCCGACATGTATGGATTGCGAAAGACGTTATTGGCAGCTTGCGACGCCGCTTGCGCCTGCGCCGTGTATGCTTGATGCTGAGCGAGGTGTTGATTGTACGACGCCGCGTCTTGGTATGCTCTGGTCCCTTTGGGCTGTGAGGGCACAAGACCGCCATAAGGTCGCTTTGGGTCAGCCGGCGGACCGGATGATGACGATACTTGAGGGGTATGTCCATTTGGCTATTAAAAGGGCGTAAGATCACAACGCCCAAAGTTGGATGTGGCGCACGCCGAAAGAACGTGGTAGACGACACGAGGCAAACGGCTTACTTGGAATGGTTTTGTAAACTTTTCACCGGTGATGAACGGGTGCATTCTGGCCTGTTGAGGGGACCATCGCTCGATCGGATTCAGGTTGAGCAAACCCTGACAGAAATCGATAAACGACGCCCGGTTGTTGAGTTCTATCGCGCGGGATCAGATTCGCACGGAGAGGGACAATTACGCGATGGTGCGAACAAAAAGGCCACCGCAGCACGCAGAAATGAACCTCCAAGGGGGGCAAGGAGGAGAAAAAAAAAAAGAAAAACACGTGGCATGCCGTACCTTTCTCCGTTTCGTGGCCCTGCCGAGTCGTCGATTTGAATGCTGGCATGGGGGCAGTATTGATAATCTCCGGCAGCGTCGTTGCTTTGAAATATTGCTTGCCCGGTTGCTCGTTCGCATTGTGTTCACGCGAATACTGTTCGAGCGTTTTGAGCCGATACTTTTTGTGGCCAAACACGTCCACGTAGGAATCGAAAAATTGTTTCGTCTGCTTCCCCATGTCCAGCATGTACGTAGGAGGCATCCTGTGGTCGGGATGTTGTTAGCTATCCGCCAGCTTGGCACGCGTTGGGCCCGCGGAACACGGGCACAAGGGCGTAACCGAGGAAGGACATGCACCCACCCAAGCATTTCAACTATCCGGGTAATCTGATTATACTCGCTCGTTCCCGGGAACAGTGGGAGCCCCAAGAAGAGCTCGACGGCGATGCAACCCAACGACCACATGTCGATGGAGGACGTGTAGGGGATACCGAGGATAACTTCGGGCGATCGATAGAACCGTGACTGGATATAGGTGTATACTGTTTGTCGTTCGTGACATGCCGACCCAAAGTCGATCACCTTGATTTGAGGTGATTGAAGCCTGGGCAAAGATGAGCGGATGGACAGTAAACGGGGGACGAGACGCACGACTTCAAGAGGATGTTTTCTGGTTTGAGATCGCAGTGGATCAACCGTGCATCCTTGAGCACAGTGAGGGCGTCCAAGAGCTGAGCGGTGAACACCTTGACGAGTTGCGTGCTCAGACCTTGGAACTGGTTTTGCTTGATGAGTTCGTAAAGATTTGAAGAAAGAAGTTCGAAAACGAGACAGAGATGATTACGATGGATAAAGGAATCTCGTAATCGCAAAATGTGATGTTCATCGCCGGGATCGCATTGGTTGTTGAGCTGGGAATAGGAATGAGCCAAAGACGGACGGAGATGGAAGACACTCACCAATTCCAGTATGGTGACCTCCATCATACTTTGATTAAAGTAGGCCGGCTTGTTCTTAACGACCTTGACGGCAACGATTTCATTTGTCTTCATATTCTGGCACTTGACTACCTGCCCAAACGTGCCCTGACCAAGGATGTCGAGGATGAGGTAACGACTAATTGAGATAGATTAAAGAATGTGGAAGAGAGCGGCATGATCACGTACTTGTGACCGTCCTCGTTTCCCAACCAGTCGTTGACATAAAGAATGTAGTCGTAGTCCTCGTTGTCGTATCCGTCGTTGTGCGCGGGCTTGCTCGGCTTTGTAAGAACGCGCCGTGGGTTGTGTGCGGATTCATATCGGAACTGAGGATTGCAAATATGGTACGTGTCCACGATGTGCGTTGTCAGCTGCCGTATGGGCTTTGAGGGAAGAAGGGCCATCAGCACGATGTGGGGTGTGGACGAGTGAAATGGGGCGCATACCGATAATACAATGCCGTTGGCATCTACTCGTCTCCCGGCTGGATGGCTATTTACATAAGGGCGCAAGTCGCGATTGTCACGAATTCTCCTGAACCCGGAAGCGCGACGACGGTGTTGTGGGGAGGGATCGACGAGCATGGGCTGTTCCTGAGGATAGAACTGATTGACGGGGCTGTGAGAGTGTGCCAAGGAGAGAGGTGTGCTCGGTGACGAGGAGGGGTTTTTGACGGGTGCCTGAGCGGAGAGGAGGGATTGATTTTGGTGGGGTGGCGGTTGTGGACTGGAAGAGTCCATTGGGTAGCTGGGATAGGCAGCCTGGGCGGCGTTCTGTTGGGAGAAAGGGGTGCCGATGGGAGGAGTGGATACCACGTCCTGCTTTGACTGGGATTGAGTTCGGGTGTGGGGAGGGTAGCTGGCAGGTTGACCTCTCTGTGGATCGGAAGGGGGAGCGTAGAGATAGGATGGGGTGGTCGTGGGAGAGTACTGGGCCTGCTGTTGTTGGTAGGGATCGAGGAGAGCGTTGCCTGTGCGCATGGGGGATCGACCTGAGCGAGAAGTAGGATCATGTTGCGCGAGTGTGCGCTTGGGAAGATTTGCGCCGGTGCCGTTGTAGTACATGTCCGAGTAAGGTTCTGGCGCGGTGGGAGAGACGGCGTTGGGGTTGGCGGTGGTGGAAGAGATCTGGTTTGGTTGATGAAAATGGACACCGGAAGGGTAGAGGGAGTTTGGCTGTGGATGTGGGTTCTGTGAAGTGGGGATGTGCCTCGGTTGGTCGACGTTGAACGCGCCTTCTAGATCGTCTGGGTGATGGTGGCGACGAGCACGGGATGCACCGGTGACGGAGGCACTTGCGCCCAAGGAAGCGCTGCGAGAGAGCTGGTTGAGTGCGCCGGAGAGATAGGACGATGGGGAGATGGACTGCTGGTGGTCCTGATCGAGGAGCTGGGCGATGCGGGGCTGTCTGGAAGAAGAAGCGGGTGAGTGGTGTTGTTGTTGTTGCTGCTGCTGTTGTTGTTGGTGTTGCTGAAGACGCTGCTGTTGGCTGGCGAGCGACTGCGGGGGCGGTGGCGGGGGTGCGGCGGGGTAGAGATAGGACGCTCTGGCGGCAGCGTGGGCAGCTTGTGCGGAGGACGAGAGGGGCTCGAGATGCTGCGTCTGCCAGCGTGGAAGATCAAAGTCGTCGTTTGCGTTTGACATGTAGGCGAGTTCGGGTTCAGACATTCTCAACGACTTGGAAGAGAAAAGAAGTAAAGAAAAGAAAAAGAAAGTAAAGTAAAGTAAAGTAAAGTAAAGAAAGAAACGTTGGACGTCGTCTGACACGACAACAAGGACGACGAGCACAAGCTCGGTTCAGGGTCGGTTACTCGACAGATGGCAAAACGGAACACAAAACGTTCTACGAAGCTAGTTCTAGTTCCTCTACAATCGCTTTTTCTGCATCCAACACCAGCCTCGTTCCCTCGAACGTGCTCGTTATATCGACAGACAGAAAGACTGGCTTGCGAACCCGTTTAGCTAGCTAAAAGTCGAAACAAAATCAACGTCTGAGGACGTGCGAGCCACTGACCGAGTCGCTGTGCCATCGCCAATGCAACGTCCGACGAGTTTGATGTCCGATACAGCGTCGTCGCCGTCGCTGTGTGCTGTACACGTCGTTCAGCGCCGTGACGACCGCACGATCTCAGCACTCACCGCGTCCGACGGCGGCATCGCATACGCCCAGTCTTTGCACAGCGACCCCGATCGCGGTGCATCCGCCACCGTCTCCGCTGTCTCTGTCGTGACGCCGACCCAGACGATGAACGCGTCGTCGAGTCGCGTCGTCTGCACCGCCAACGCCGGCAGCGTCGCCTCGCTCGGTGGAATGAATCGTGTCGAAACCTGGATCATGTGACATCTTCCTCATGTCTCCGGTCCACATCGTCTGCCATCACGGCGAGCGCGCTCGCCGTATCATCAGTCGTACGCTCAAAAATCCAGACCGGTGTGTACTCCAAATCCCATCCAAATCCCATCTAAACACAAATCAGCCCTTTCTACACCTGCTCCAAGGTACAAAGAGAAGATCAGTGCACTTTCTTCTGTCCGTCTTTTCTTTTCCCCTTCCTCTCATCCTCACCCCACACCAGGCTGGGCAGACGACCCCAATCTCCGTATGTCCATCACCTTTTTCCGTTTCATCGCATCTCAATTCATCCCAGTAAACCTACACCAGCAACCTTCTCTCCTTTCTCAGAACAGCACCCCGCTCCAGACTACCCCCGCCAAGAGAACACGCGAAGAAACAGGGGTGCCATCCCCGAACACCCCCACCCCCTCCACAAAAAAGGCCCGCATAGCGGCCATCCAAGTCGGCCTCGAAGCACGTCACGCAAACACACTCCCACTCACGCACGACCCGTTCGACACCGAACGCACACCCTCAGACACCACCGAAACCGCCCAGGACGACCAACCCCCACGCTTCAGCTTCCTCGGTCTCCCCCCCACCCAAGAATCCGAGTCCGACTGCACCCCCAAGAAACAGCCGTGCGCGAGCGACAGCACGTCCTCTACGTTGCTCACCCCACCCGATTCCGCAAAGCCACGCGCGACAGCCAGTCACACCGTGCCGAAACTGCCCCCTATCACACCCACACGCCCCAATGGCAAGGCCCGCGCGTTACTACCCGGATCTGATCGCAACAACCCGTTCGCAGAGACCTCGGATTTGTCCTGCGTGCCTACCACCGGCGAACACATCGCGGGCGTTATCTCGACGCTGTGTGCCACTGTGCGCGCGGGACGCGCGTCTGTCGATGAGCTCGACGGACTCGATGCAGTGCGGTACATTGAGCGAGTCGAGCGCCAGAAGCGCGCGCTCGAAGCGAGCGAGGAGGCCAAGAAGGCCCATATTGTCACCTTGACGACCGAGCTGGACGAGCTCCGGGATACGGTACGCAAGTACGTCACTTGTCGTTTTCATCCTTGCGCGCGCGCTTATATCAGAGCCAGGCTAGAAGAACGGTGCCGTGCGCAGGATAAGACGATTGACAACCTCACACGGCGACGATTCTGATCTTGTTTCTTGCCCATGACACACGGTTTCAGTAAATCTGTGGATCAGTCCTGACCATCGGTTACCATCGGCCGACACTCGCCCCACTGAAATACGCTCATGGTATAGGTGTCGATCTCTTTCTCGCCATCTTTGTTTCAGGGTGTACTATCTCTAGGCATTATTTGTATATTATCGAACGATGCTTTTGGCTCGGATCATAATACAACTTGACTGTGTACAAAAAAAAAACTCGGACCACAAGACGACGACACGATCCACTCGTGTACTTCTCCATTGCCATCGCTTCTCAAGTCCTCGTTCCCGCCTGAAATCCATGTGGCATTCCCCGGTAGAACAACTCAAACTGTGAGAGATCCCTCCCGGGTCTGCAAGAAGCACGACTCGCGGAAGCCTCGCATACTTGGATACCACCCCCTTGAGAGCACCTTCGACGCCACGATCGTGTTTCAAGAAACGGGGTAGGTCGCCAGTACACGTCTTCGTCCTCATCCTTGTCGACCGTCAGCTCCACCATCGACGTCCCCACACCGAGATCGACCCAGATCGCAACTACAAGAAGGGGAAACTCGTCGCCTCACGCCGATAATGTCTCCTGCAGAACGAACGCACGGTGACCCCAGGACCAGCCTTGAGTCGCAAAAAAAATTGAAGATTTTGGAAACAAAAGTCACCGACCCGACGGGTTGTCGCAAAGTGGCTTTTACTGGGGACTTAAAAATAGATGGGAGTGTTGGACTTTTTGTCGATCAGAAGGTTGGTTCTCTGGACAGCTTGCGTTCCAACCCAGCTCGGCCGTCTTGCATACAGTAGGAACGCGCCCTGACGCCAAAAAAAAAAAAAACACCTTTTCGTCGGTTTTTAGGTGATAAAAGGTGCTGGAGAAGGATCACAGATCACGAACTGCGCCGACAAAGTTCTATCGAGAACGGCCGATCATTCGAATACGCCTTTAGAATCCGAAGTCAGAAGAGCTTCGAAATCATGTGGACAAAGAAAATAAAAAACACACAAGTGGAAGAGTGAGTTCCTTACTTTCCGATAGAGCCCCGAGGGATCGAAGTGAAACGCATGCATGATATCGCTTGCCACAAGTGGCGCGCGAACCCTCAGACCGCTTGGGAAAGATGGTCATCTTGATCCTAACCTAGATGCGTTGACGCACGATCGGTGTTCTTCACCTTGCGTTCTCGAATGGAGTGTCCCGCTACAACGCCATCCGTCAGCATGAATCAATCACTTTCGACAGTGATAACCCGAGCGTGAATGGAAGGAGCGGCCGTACGCAAAAAAAGAATGGCGCCATCCCCGTCCTCCTCTTCCTTGACCATGTCTCGCGCGAGTTTATAGAAACAGAGTCGTTCCTTTGTTCACCTTTCCACGGCACGAAGCACGATGAGCCATGAATCGGCTCTGTGCGTACCCGTAACCATCCGGCGCAAGCATAGCTAATGGCGTGTAAAACGCTCAAAAAACCTATCACGACGAAAATAATAATAATAATAAACAACCTTCACTGACGATCTTGTATTGCGGACTCGCAATTCGCGCAGCGAGGCGCGACCTGGATCAACACCCCCCCGCAGACACGATCGGGGTCATACAGCGTCATCATACATACACGCTTGCCAACACTGGCACATGATCAGGGCCAGGCACTGTCGTCAGTAAACGCCTCGGAGATTTCTGAGCGAGAAACACACGCGATGAAATGAACAGACAAACTCGAGACGAAAGGTGTAGCACGTGCGAGATGGGCCAGTCAAAGCAGTCGGTAGAGTGGACCAAGCCAGAGACAGTCCTCGGCATACCAACTAGACGTCACCGTCAGGGACAGCATGCCGGTGGATGTACAAACGTTCTGCATGCAGACATACATGGGGATTGAGGGAGGAGATATGTTGTGCCACCACCATTACGACGTCGATCGCGGGAGGGAGCGTCTTCTCGTATAAGCGTCACTACAACGCACGTCACGTATGCTCTCACACACCATCCGTTCGAACCTGCATCACTATGTTATCTCCCCGTCATCGACGGCAATTTCAAGGATCTTTTTACCTTTTCGACCGAGAGATGGGACGAACGGTGCCAACGTCTGCCCGCACGCATGGTATGTGTGACACCGGTAGGGAAACGAGACACATCTCCAGAACTCGACAGCGCGTCGGAAGGGATCGAAGGCGTGTAAGAGCGCGAGGTTGTCCTTTGAGATGTCGAGCGTGTACGAGCGCATGCATTCGACGATGGTCAATCATGTACGTCGTCGGGGGCGACGTGTGTGATACATCGCGAACATCGGACGGGTCTTCGACCCTAGACATGATCTGTGGTGAAATTAATGTGGGCCTTGGAAAGGGGTCTACAGTAACTTTTCTTCGAATGATATCGTGAGACTGGCAGTGCTTTCGAAGCCGGGCATGCTACATATAATATGAAAGTTTTGCCTTAAATTGGCTCCAGAGAAATTATGTTTCTGGCGGAGTATTCAGTGGATGTGCCAATGCTTTCCAAAAAGCAAACATACAATCATCGATGGTTGAAAACAGACCCCAAAGCGATATATGATGATCGCCAACAAACTGTCGGCACCAGTTCCGCATAGTAGGATAGGTATTGTGCTACATCATTGATAATAAGACCACACCAACAAAACACATGACCGGACAGAGAAGAAAGGAAAACCAGGGGGTAAGTCCAAAGAGAGTCGGGTAGATAGATAATCATATGGGTCGCACAGCGCCACAGAAACAACAAAGAAAAAGAAGAGAGAAAGGAAAGGCAACAAGTGGGTGTCATGCAGGGGAACGCGCTGATGGCAATGCCGAATTGATCTTCTCCACCCATTGTGAAGCGACCGTGCTCGACTCGGCAGCATACATTTGCGATTTCGTTGACTGTTATACGCTGGGTGAGTACCAGAGCCATCATTCTGCACCGCACAAGGGGGACAGGGCGCGCACCGTCAAGACGACAAACTCGCGTTCGCTCTTCTTTTCCGCACTCTCAACCATTGACTTGGCTTCCTTCTCCTTATCTTTGTCCTTGTCCTTAAGCTTGTCCGTCCCTGTCACAGCCCCCGTGATCAAACCGATACCTTTCCTGAGGGCCAGCTCCGATTTCAAACTAACACCACCCTCTACCCTCCGCTTCACGCACAGGAGCCGGTGGGTCGTCAACAACAACTGCCTTGTCTTGGGTCGAATAGGTGCCACGCTAATCGGAAGCCTCAACCTGCTCCCTCGCCGTTTTGGAGAGCGGGCTTCGACACGTGTATTAAAGAGAATACGTTCACCGGGAAAGAGTAACGACAAGCTGGATGTCGCAGGAACAATAATTGGTTCATGGTGTCAAAAAAGAAAAGAACTGTACGTACAAGTCAGCATCGCGTAGTTGACCATTGCCTTGCACTGGCGTCAATAATCTATTGCGCCCTCGCTCAAGATCCAGTGACGTGGTCGCATCGATGACGGTAGATTTATCAACTATGCTACCATCCGAGGAGCTCGTACCTGATCTCGGTGTACTGCTCTTTTGCACAGTTGACGGAATCGGCGTTGAAGTCAGTGCCAAAGGCGGCGCCGAGGCATGGGATATATTGTCATGTGAGGGGGGCTGATCGCCTCTGGCAGGGTTGGTCGTGTCCTCGGCCCCGTTGGAATTCGTGTTCTCCAGGTTTGGATTCGATTCAATATGGTCAGTGTCTGTGACTGTGGGGGTATAGTCCGGGAGCTCTCCTGTGGGCCCGACTTCCTCCACGATGCGCGACGCACGCCTAAATGTGCCCGCGTCCGTGAGCTTGTATCTTTCAAACTCGGCACCGTGAGCATTCTCTGCCCACTTTATTCCATCATCATCGACACGGGACAGAACTCCATTCACTGCGGCGGTATGGCTTCCATTCACAAGGGTACCTCCCATTCCGCTTTCATCAATATCGCCGTCCACACTGACCAGTGCATCCCATTTTGCACCAATATCGTTCCAGCGGGCGTCCTCTTCGTCTACATCAAACAAACCTCCTCTTCCTGTTTGTTTCTGGGGTTCTTTCTTCACAAGACCAGCCTCGAGTGGAGGTGGTGGGTCAGTCCAGAGCGTGTTCCAATTTATGGAAGCAAGGAAAGGATGGACGCGGAGGGGCGACGGAGATGAAGGATTTCGGGATGCACCGAGTCTTTGAAGCGGGTCGTGAACCTATTTTTGGTAAGATGATGGGGGTTATCTCGGTGATAAAACAAATTACGGCACGACGGACCAAAAGTTTGCTTACGAAATCCCGGGCATCTTCATCGAAACCGCCGGGAAAGGAATAATCCAGAGATTTAATCTTCTGCCACGTGAGATATTCAGACGGTCCCTGGAAGGCGAATCTGCCCGCAATCATCTGAAAGACGATACAACCGAGCGACCAAAGGTCAGAGCTAACCAAAGACGAACGTGAACTCTCCAGGGTGATCATATATCACAACTTTGCTCACCTCTTGGATGTCTCATTCCGTTCCAAAAGCTCCGGAGAGACATATTGGGCAGTCCCCACGAACGAATTTGTGCGTTCTTCTGCAATACCATGAGTGACCGTCAGCAGGCGGTGGCGAACGGGACTCACGGCTGTCTTCGAGGATCTTTCCGGTCCCGAAATCGGTTATCTTTATTCGGAACTCGCTATCAAGAAGGACGTTCTCGGGTTTAAGGTCTCTGGGAGTGTTTCAAATGGGTGCCTGTGTCATGATGTTTGATGGAGGAACGTACCGATGAATAACACCCTTGTCATGCATGTACTCGATAGCATCGACGATCTGGGCGGTATAGTGCCTCGCACAGGCCAATGACAAGGAGCCGAGCCGTGATATCCGCGACTGCATCTCGCCGTTTGGTGCGAGATCCAATACAAAAACTGGATCGCTTGTTCAGTGACGGAAAAGTCCCTGCGGCAGAGAACATACATAGACTCCATTCGTCCTGGAATGTCCAGTGAAGGTGAATGATGCCCGCGTGTCCGGATCCGAGTTTCACAAGCGTGTTCTTCTCTGCAAGCGCGACAAGCATCTTCTCCTTGCGGATCAAGTGATTCTTGTCGAGAATTTTGATCGCATATTCTTGACCGGTGCGGGTATATCGCGCACGCATTACCTGGTGAAACGTGAAGTATTACATACATAGATCAGCATGGCCACAGCAAGGGTAGAACACGCCGTGGTACGCACGGTGGAATACGAACCCTCACCAAGGGTCTCACCAAATACAAAGTCCTGTGCGGATAAACGCGTGTTTGCAGACGGGTTTTGAGACCTGGACCGTTTGCGGGATTTTGAGCGCGGGTGACCTTGCCTCTGGGCTGACACAGGTTCAGGGACGAGATCTCGATTGGTGAGTTCGTCAGATACGCCGATTTCCCTCGTCAGGTACGCGGGTGGGGGACGGACGGACTGGGAAGAGGACGAACGCGGGCTGCGTGAGCGGGGTGACGAGAACGTACGAGTTGGGCGTGGTCTGGGTGTCCTGAGAACAGTTGTCGTGCTCGTCTCGGAGTCGGAAGAAGATACGACGGAGGTGTTCCTGCTGAGATCTGCGAGTGTTGGGGGGAATGTTGGCTGTGAAGAATGTTCCGGTGATGGCACTGAGTCGGCCATGACCGTGCAGTCCAACTTGCGAGTGGGCGGTCGAGAAAAACCGTAGTCCAAGGTTGAAACCGGTGTAAAAGCCTGGAAGCCAACAGGCGAATTCACTGCCACCCCCTACTATGTCCTCTCTCTCACGCCGGCCCGGATCATGTCCGTCTAACATGCATTGTTTATCCTAGTACTTGCTTAACTCTGGTCTTCCTTGGCTTCGTCGTCTTATCCCATCCATCAAAACTCCACTCATCATCTTCACCGGGCTGCAATACCGCACTCTTCCACGTCTCCTCGTGCGGTCCCGATATACTCTTGCGAGACGAATTGCGGAGCGCAAGTCGCTCCATCCGATGTAGTAGCCTCATCACCTCCGCTTCGTCCAGCGTTCTCCAAGCCCGTCTCGCAAGCGGGTTAATCTTTGTGTCGTCGAGTTGCCCCAACTCTACCGGCCGTGCTTCTCCGACTTCTCTCCTCACCCTTTCTACCACGATTCGCGTCCTACCGTCCGTTTTGACCCCGTTTGCTCTCATTTCTTCAAGTGCATTACATACCCCTTCCAAGTCACCCCACCCTTCCCATTTGGCTTCCATTAGTTCGTTGTAGGCCGGTGCTGTACACCCAAACACGTATGACGGTATCGATGCCTTTGCAGCGTAATTGAAAATCGCAAGTGACAGTGACGGATTAGAGTACGTCGTTCGGAAGATACGCATCGCGTGCGCAATAAGATGAGGATAGATGGAATGATTGATGGGGTGCTCTCGAGGTGAATCAGAACCCGACGAGGTTGAAGTCGATTCTGAGGCACCATCACCGGTCCGTTCGCTCGTGCCCCCTTTGCTCGAGGCAGCAATCGCCTTCTTCGCTTCCTCATCCCACTGCCGGCCTTCCCCAAACAGCTCGAGCGTGACCCATTGAAGAAGCTCGTGATCGGTGTTGAACAGCTCCATCGTCTCTTTCTTTCGATCCAATTCTTCGTCGATGGCCGTAGTCCATCGTACACGTGATGTGTGACGACGGAGCGTCCGGAACAGGTCGTTGAGCGGGTCGCCCGCACGTCCGATACTCGGCGGTGCATGTGTAGCAACCCGCGGGGTCCGCGCAGACGCAGCCCGGGCCGTCTTCTCCTTGCCATCCTTCCCAGATACAGCACTAAAAATTAAATCAAACATCTCGTCGAACACGCTCATCTCGCGCGCGGTGAGCGACGCGCGTTGTTGTTTTACAGCCGACGCGCGCTGAATAAAGGGCTGAGACTCGCTAGGGATTTTGTTTGGGTCATGGCGAGTTTTGCGTCTGGAAGGGGTGACGCTGTTAATGTCGGTAGAGCGTGGTAGGCGTGACTGCACGGGAGGCTCGATGTCAGAGAAGACGTGGTCCCATGGTGATTCCGGGGCAGTGAAGATAGAATCTGGAGCTTTGTCCGATGGCTGCGAACTGGACGCAACAGCTTGGTCTTGGTTGGCAACGGTGGTGGTGGAAACGACGCGGTTGGGAGAGACGTGAAACAGTGGAAAGCTCGTGAGACGGTGCAGTCGAGGACGGCGGGCCAACATCGAGGAACGCCGTTGCGACTTGAACACTACTTCAAGTTAGCCGATATTTAGGTGTGGTGTGGGTTGTCAATTACAGTAAATTTCCATTATTGTTGCTTTATTCTCTTAACCGATGAGGCGCTATAGCCAAGTGGTTACGGCGACAGATTAGAAATCTGTTCCTCTTTGAGGGCGCAGGTTCGAATCCTGCTGGCGTCGGATGATTTTCTTTTTCTCTGATGTCTGATGTCTTTCAAAAAGACTCTTTCACGTCACGAAAGTGAGGCTAGCATAGCAAATCGCAGCCTTGAAGCTCTTTATGATCACAATCGCATAAGGTAGGTCGAATCAATGGAAGTGCAATTCGACAGCCTGAAAACATGATTTCAAGCCTGCGGCGTGGTCCGTCTCATGCCAGTCATCGCTCTGAGAAAACGATAACATCAAAAACGTAGTTATTGACTGTCAGTGATGGGTCAATGTCTTCGAGTTGCACGAGCTAGGATGACAGTTTGCCTTGCCTCGGCAATCTCGGCCCACTCTCAGCAGTTCGGTTTGGCCACCAGCCTGCCACGAGCCAGTATCATCCAGTGTCTGGGCCTTTGACGATACTAGCTCGTGCGAGTGGCCAATTAAATTGTTGGCCCCTGTCTCTGCTTTCGTTCGGAGGAAGCCTTCAGCGAGGCCGTCTCCCTCGAAGATCAAGATTTATGAATGACTTACTTCGTTGCACTTTGCCTCTTCATCCGTCTCCGGAGGTTATTTTAAGTAACCGGAATACACAACGGTTCGCCTGTCCTAGCCATTCGTTATGAATTTCTTGTATGACCCGCGAGTACCACAGCCCCAGCATGCCAGACTCTCTTTTTCCACTTGTGCACTGCCTTGCGGTGTGTAATCAACCTGCAACTTGAAATGGTCGGCTAACTTGGACAGGACACATTTCGGCTGCTGGGCACAGCCCGCATAATGGTTTGACAGTCCGAGGGATGGCATCACGAACCAAGATGATGAACGATGGGCCCTTGGGCGACTACTAATAGATATGACGGACGATGCTGGGTTGTCTGGCAAGGCCTGAGAATGAATATTCTGCCTTGTTTCCTTTTGGCTAACGACTTCAGATGAGTTTTATAGAATAATGTCTGCAACAAGCACACCGCCCCATATCAGATTCATCTATATTGCTATTTTGATCACACGTTCAACATGGCCACGACCAAACTCAGTCCACAAGTCGGATTCTGCACACCCCGTGCAGGGTTGCGGTCTCGAAGACGTATGGCGGCACATTCACCCTTCGCCGAATCGGCGCTCTCTCTCAACTTTTGTAGTGTCGCGTTCACGGTCGCTTTTAACGATGGGTTGTGGAGCAGGATAGCGAGCCTCTTTCTCCCCTCGCTGAGTATTTCCCCTCGCTGAGTTGATTTCAGCTTATCTCGTCATAACGGACGCGACGGGTTTGAGACGCGGCTCCTCGTCCCTCTCAGTCATGATCTCGACCGTCGCCGCCTGGACCGATGAGAGTGTAGGCGCGAGACGGATGAGATCCATGGCATGCTGTACGTCCACCCATAGACGGTTTCGTACCAAAACAGACGTTTTTTTTTTCTTGTTTTTCTGGTGTAGGACGTGTTCAGCTTTGACAAGCCTCGCCCATGATGTACATCGTCACCCCTTCATTCGCCGTGCTTGCACTGGCTGGGCTCAGACTTGCGACGCAGGTTGTTCTGAGACCTCGAGGACTCACCAGTG
>JBBPKO010000310.1:1851-17695 GCA_038089295.1 Xerocomus amazonicus
ATATTGGTTGATATGTTCCGTAGGTATGTATCGCAGTTTAAGGAAAAGATATGATCTCCATCTTGGATCTCGTCATCTTCTTCATCAATAATGGCATGTGGGGTGTGATCCTGACAATTGAAAGTGATTTTACTCTCCTTCCAATCGATCAGGGGATTGTGTTTCTTTAACCAATTATGGCCTAAGAAGACTGCGTTGGTTCCTAGATTGGTTACATTTAATGCGATCTGTTCCTTGTGATCACTGATGTCGAGTCCAATGATGATGTATTCATTGATTCTGCCTCCAGCATTTAATGTGCCATCGGCATTGTAGACGAGGATTGGGCATGGTAACTTGTGAGTTTCCACCCCCTTTTCAGAGACAAAGGATTTATCTACGGACAAGCTGGTACATCCTGAGTCGATAAGAGCTTGGACTGATAATATATGGCTATCAGAAAAAGTGAGGTTTACTGCTACCTCAAGAGAGTTGTCAGATCTATTAGATCGTCATACATGTTGTGGTTTCTGCTGGAGTTCATACAAGGCCCAGTACACATCTTCAGCATTCATAGATTGTATCTCTTTTACAAGATTACTATCTACTTCCATTTGTCTGTCGTTATATACGAACGACCTAAGATGATGGATTGTTTTTTCATTGTTAGAGTCAACCCTTTGTTTAATCCATCAGATTGACCATGGATCCACTGTATTCATCCAGGATCCTTTCTTAATCATCTTGGGTTCCACCAGTAAGGTTTCACCACTTTTGAGTATACGGATACTCTTCGTCAGCAATGAACATGCCACCACATTTCGCGGCAGGAGTGGTTTGCTTGGAAGAGGGATCAGTGACAATGAATGTGTTGGAACCCCATGCATAGCAGCAGGGGTCTCCAGAAGAGGTTTGTCAACCTTGGAGGGGGGAGCAATGAGATTATCTATTTCTCGCTCGGACAGGAACTTGTACATCCACCAAATGTCAGCCCTTTTGTCCAAGGTCGTTTTCATTGACTTTACTTCAATGATCTCGGGGAATAATGGTGAAAGTGAGGTCTCTTCTTCAGATTCCTCCATGACTGATCCAGCATCACTGTCACAACAGCCGGGGGTGATGATTTCTTTTGAGTCTACAAGGGACTTGGGTTCGTTTTCTGTCTCACACATTGGTTTGATAGGGAGAACAGAATATTTATTCGTAGTATTGAATACATTGCTACTATGTTTACTACGACCCTTGTCCGTCGGAGCACCAGCATGACTCCTTACTGGGCTCTGCTTGTAAAACCCATTTTCCTTAATTGTTCGGCGAGGTCATCGCTGGTGGTGTATTCGATATCACGTCCAAGCATATGAATGCGTCGGATGCAACAGGGCCTTGGGGGATGTGCAGCATATGGCCATACTCCAGAACATCTCGTGCATTTCCCTTCTGTGCATGCCTTCCCAATGTCCATAGGGACTCCTTGTCCCGAGAATGTACCGACAGCGTTGGGGTGAACTGTGGCTGGAGCGGATTGGGTTGGTGCAGTCAGGCACACTGCTTGAGGGTAGGATTTTCGAGAGGGTTTCTGAACCCCAGCAATGGCCTTGCGGGCCACGATTTCTCTGAGGACCGTTTCTGCTCTTACAAGCTCATGGTTCCATTCAACAATGTTGTAGTTGTCGAGGAGATCTGGCTTCGACCTTTCGACATACTCGACAATGGAGTTATGCACTCCATTACTTGCTATTCCTACGAGCATATGCCCGTAAGTCTTAATATCAAACTCAGCTTCCAGCATGAGTTGATGCATTTGAGTGAAGAAGTCCTCCACTGAATCTTTGCCTTGTCAGAGCTTCATCAGCTCCTTTTCTGCATTCCGTTGAAGGGCTGCAGGGTGGTAGTCTCACTTCAACATCTCTTGGAATTTCTTGAAACTTTCCGTTTCAAGCTTGCCTTGTGATATGTATAGATCAGCGAACCAACCTGCTGAGTTATTGCCCTTCATGTATGATAGGACAATCATAATCTTTTGCTTATCGGAAGGCTCTTCCTCAAAATCTTCCAGATAGAGTGTGACCATTTGCCACCACTGGACGAACTTCTCCTTGGTGCCATCGAAGCTTTCGGGCTTTGCGGCGATGGACTTGCCAAGCTGGCAGCCAAGCCGAACTTGGGGAGATGTGGGGAGGGGTCGACGAGGCGAAATGCCCATCGATATATCAGAGGATGGTCTTGCGACCGAAGGAATTTGTGTCGTGGTGGTAGAAGAAGTGGAGGGTGCCAGTATGTATGGCCATGGCATCGGACCAGCTGTTGAGGGGTCAGCCTGAGCCACCAGGAACCAGCAGGCATAGTTGGCCATGAATTCCTCTTGTGAGGCTGGCCATTGTTGATTGAATGTAGGAGCGAAAGGCTCCAGTGTTGGTGGTATTGGAATTTGTGCCGCTGAAAAGGGATGTGAAGGGTGAGGGTGAGCTAAAGAGCCCATAATTGGAGACCTTGCAGTGCAGGAGGCTGCTCGAGAAGTGGAGGCTTGGGACCTGCCCCAAATTGAGGCGGATGGAAGTTGGTATGGGTGAGACATTGTTTAGCAGTGCACAGCAGCTTGCCAATTGATGTCGAAGGAGAAATAGATGGAGTGAGGAATATGACGTGTGGGGTTGGATGCGCATGAAGAGCAAACGCCAACAGGTAGAGTCGGAGGGGGAAAGGAAGTGAGGGAGATAAAGATCTGTGAAAAAACCATTGAGGAGACAGGGCAGAAGACCCTGGGGTAGAAGGTGGGTGGGATGATAGTCGCTAATGCTGTCTGGCTGCGCAAACGCCTTCACTCATTACCCTGGAGTGATCACAGGAGGGACCGTATGTATCGTGTATCTCTACATGCCTAGGTTGATGTCACCCAAGAACCAGCCCTAGTGCACTATGGGTGAAAGCAACATTATTCATATTTAATGACCACTCAGAACTCCCAGCATTGGCTGAAGCCTGGTCTGCGACTGGGAAATGATTGGTCTACGCTGAACAAGCATATGAATAGCATGGGTCCAGTGCTAGTCTGGTCCTTTCATGATAAAGGATACGGGCGACATTTACAATGGCCAGTTGGTTTCCCCTTAAGCCTGGGGTCCAGCTAAAGTCTTGAGAGAAGAGAGACGTGACCGTGAAGGGCGGCCATGATGGAACAAGGATGGATGTTGGGAGCATGAAAAGCGCTGTAATGAAGAGACGAGTGGGTAGTAGAAGTAGTTTTGGTACTATGACAGGGATCACACTACTAGGCACTTGAAGAGAGGCTTTGTAATACGGTATGAATTTGAGAGTACCAAAACTAGGTTACAGGACGACTATGCTACAGCTTATATACTAACTAAGGCTATGCTACACATGTCCAACGCATGGCATGGAGATTAACTAGAATGTTCTTTAATATTTGGTGATAGTGTGAAAAGAGAAGCATATGTGAAGAGGTGAAAGGTGAAAAGGTAATGTGATTACAGAAGAAGGAAAAAACCTTTCAAAGGATGTCCAAGGAGATAAGTGGGAAAGCATAAAGGGAAATGTATAGAGATGAGAGGAAAGAGAAAAACATAACATAAGGTCAGGTTTTAGGATTAAGCCACCTGGCTTAATGCTTACATGCCTAATTCTCATCTCGCTTGTCATAGTCTTCAGCAGGGAGCAGAGTTGGTTTGTACAGGTCATCAACAACCTCGGTTTGTTGACGATGACAAGCAAGAGCGGGACATGTATCTCCCCAACGAAGATTGACACACTCTGTACACTGTGGAGTCAGGCAAGGGGCCATTCCATGGGCTTGATGGCAGAATGAGCAGATGGCGGTGGGGCAGTTGTTGAGGGAATGCTCTAGAGCGCATTGGTTGCAACTTCAACAGACGTAATTTGTGCAGTGAATCCCTAAATGAGTATCGTATTCCCCACACCACCTGCAGAATGATTCCCAGTTAGAGGAAGGGGGTGTGGTGGCATGGAAGGAGGGTCCATCTATGTCAATCAGGTCATTTTGAGTGCCTTGTGCCGTGGAAGAGGGAGTAGAGGGGGTAAGGGAAGATGGCTGGCATAGTACCGATGATGGTAAACCAAATGACAGTATGGTCCATCATCGTCAGTAGGGTTGGGAAGGTAATGTGAGAGTAGGCGAGGAGTGGCGAGGAGAGGGAGAGGGAGTCTCTTCTGGGATGGGGAGAAGACCTGGGAGAGATTCAGAGGACGTCAGAGGGGTGGACGAGGGCAAAGAAGGAGGAGGGTGTGGATGTGGAGACAGGCTAGGAGCAGAGGAGCGAGAGAGGATGGGTTCATCCGGTCCTGCCAGGTAAGCTACCAGTTTACTGGGGTGAAGAGTACGAACAAGAGGGTGAATGATTTGAGAGATTGGTTCATATGGCAGGGTATTGATGACATCTCCAAGACAGAAATGATAGAGGAGATCGAAGGTCTGGATTTGTGCTTGTGCAATACAGATACTGCCTTTGGCTGCCAGGATGAAGGGGTGGTCTTGGGGGGTGACATCATTTAGTAGGAGGCAAAGGGTGGAATAAGTGAGATAAAGCATACATCCCTCCAAGAGGGCTTTGTCAGCGAGTGGATGGGTAGTGATTTCAAGTAGGAGGACTGTGGCATAAAGAAGGTGACAAGGGAATTAGGGGAGACAATTGGCATGGATAGGGAGGTGGTCAGGGAGGGAGGGAGAGGTGGAAGGCACACGGTGAGAGGTCATGTGGTGGTAGCTGGGCATGGTAGAGAATGGGGCTGATGAATTAAAGAGAGTGTTTCTGTTTATAAGTGGAGAGGGTGGTCTGTGCTCTGGCTAAATTATTTTCAGGTTCCCATGTATTTTCAGCATGGGAGTACCCCTTCCATTTAATGAGGTATCTTCAATGCTTCTTTGATCTGTGATGTCCCAAGATACACTCTATCTCCCATTGTTCTTCTTCATCAATAATCTCTGCTGGAGGGTGAAGCTGCAGAGTTCCAAACTCAGGGGTTGAGTGGAAGGGAGATAAGAGGGATGCATGGAAGAGGTTGTGAATCTTTCAAGAGGGAGGAAGTTTTAAATGATATGCCACAAGAGAAAGTACCTGAGTAATGGAGAAGAGGCCTTCTCATAAGGGGTTTAATTTCTGCCAGGGTGTACTCCAGTGGAGATTGGTGGCCTTCAACTAGATCTTATCACCCACCTTCCATGGACAGAACTTGCTGCAGATACAGACTCTCATCATCTATTGTGCCAATTCATGCACTGCAGATGCTTCCTGTCATGCCTTCTCCAATGCAGTTAGATGATCAGTCAAGGTGGAGAGGAAGGTCTGCCCGAGTGAAGGGTAGGCCCATGGTTCATATCCAAGGAGGAGGGAAAAGGGGGAACATTTTGTAGTGGAGTGGACCAATGAATTATGGTGAAATTGAGCAAAAGGAAGGAAGTCAGGCCAGGTGGAAGGGTCATTGCTACAAAACAAGCAAAGATATGTCTCTAGCTTCTGATTCACCTGTTCAGATTCGCCATCAGTTTGTGGATGGTAGGCAGAGGAGAGGGCTATGTCATAGTGGAGGAGACAGGCAAGTTCTCAGGCAAAGGCAGAGGCAAATTGTGGACCTTGATCAGATATGAGGTGCTTGTGTAGTCCATAATAGGGAAATACATGGTGGAAGAATAGGGCAGCCACTCTAGCAGTGTTGATTGCTTTGGAACAGGGGATGAAAATCACCCCCTTAGTAAGCCCATGGTTGACCATGACTATGACAGTATCAAAGAGGCCAATGGAGAGAAGGCCAGTGATCAGGTCAATGGAAAGTTGTTGAAAGGGATGAGTGGCAGAAGAAGGGAGAGGGGAGAGAGGAGAGACAATGGGGGAAGTGAGGGGTTTGGATGACTGACAGAGGGGGCAGCCAGCCATAAAGGTACAGATGAAGGTAGACATACTGGGCCACCAGTAGTCCCATTGTAAGAGAGCAAGAGTATGGAACTAACCACCATGTCCTCCAATGGGGGAGGAATATATGGAGGAAACAAGCAAGTGATGAGAAGAGACAGGAATGTAGAGGCAGGAACAGTAATAAAGGAGGCCATCATGGAAGGTTCAATCAAGGAAGGTGGAATGAGGGAAAAGAGGAGAGCTATCACGCATCTGGTCAAGAGCAGAGAGGACAAGGGGGTCAGAGGTGGAAGAGAGAGCGATCTTTTTCTGAAGGGGGTGATCAATAAGTGAAATGAAAAGATCAGAAGGGAGGAGGGTAACAGCAGCATTATCAGTGGTCATGTTGGGAGAGGAGGAATGGGAGAGTGTATCAGCTGGGCCCATTGAGAAGGCGGGTTGAATGGCAAAATGAAGATCAAAGTCCTAGAGGAAGAGCATCCAGTGAGCTTGATGACAAGAGAGGCATTGGAGTTGTTTGAAATAGGAGAGGTTCTTGTGGTTGGTGTAGACAGTGATGGGAAGGCCAGTCCTGCAAAGATAATGCTTCCATTCAGCAAGGGTGTGGATGACGGCAAGGAGTTCACAATCATAAATATCGTAATTTCATTCAGCTGGGGACAAAGTATGGGAAAGGTAGGCACAGGGGTGGAGGTCACCATTGGTGTCTTTCTGTATAAGGACACCACTGGTGGCGACGAGAGAGGCATCAGTCATTAGGAAGAATGGAGTAGTGACATTGGGGAGGAGAAGGACAGGGGAGGAGGTGAATAGTCATTTGAGGTGGTCAAAGGTAGTCAGACATTTGGAGGTCTAGTCCCAAGCATGACTTTGCTGTGTAAGAGAGTAGAGAGGAGCAGCAAGGTGAGAGAAGTTAGGGATGAACTTTTGGTAGAAGTTACAGAAACTGAGAAAGGAATGGATGCCTCTGACTGACGTGGAGGGAGATCATTGGAGGATGGCAGACACTTTGACTGGATCCATTCGGACATTGTTGTGAGTAATGATGAGACCCAAATATTTGATGGAGAAAGCACTGAAAACACATTTGGATAACTTAAGAAACAAGGAATGCTCATGAAGTCAAGCAAGAACAGAGCGAGTTTGTTGTTGATGGAGATCCAGATCAGAAGAATGGATGAGGATATCATCCATATAGATGACCAACCACCTCTGAGCAAGATAATCTCAGAAGAGGTGGTTTATGAGTGCTTGGAATGTAGCCAGGGAGTTGCAAAGTCCAAAAAACATGACAGTCGGTTCAAAAAGACTGAAGGGAGTGATAAATGCTGTCTTCCACCGGTCTTCTGGTTTAATAAGGACATTGTTATATCCCTAGCGAATGTCCATTTTTGTGAAAATGGTTGACCCTCAGAGCTTATTAATCAACTCTGGGATAAGGGGTTAGGGATAGGCATTTTTGACAGTATAGTCATTGAGATATCAGTAATCTTGACATGGACATAAATCCCTGGTTTTCTTTGGAACAAAGAAGAAAGGAGAAGCTTGCGGGGAGTTAAATGGGATGATTCAACTAGTTTGAAGATTGTTGTCAATGAATGTCTTGCAGGCTGCCATTTTCTGAGGATTAAGTTGGTAGGTTTTGGCAACCTTTGGGATGAAATCTGGAGAGAGAACAATCACATAATTGAAGGGTTGAGAGGGAGGGAGGATCTCATCCTTTGGTTTGGAGAAGATCTCATGATAGTCCATCAGATAGGAAGGGAGAGTGGAGGTGTCTTTTTGTGTCTATTGAGCAAGGTTGGTAGCTAGAGTTGTCTTTGCAATGCATTTGTTGCTTTGCTCTTGTTCTCAGCATGCCAATTGTCATGCGATTCTTGCATTGGGAGAGGTGGAGAGGAAGTTCATCAATAGTGGCTGTGTATCACTCTTGTTCTCGTTCACAGGAATCAAAATGGTTCTTGTAGTTCAATTGATTGTAGAGTTCATGCTCTACAGCCAAGGGAAATCAAGAATTATTCATTCTCATCCTAGATTTGTGATATAGATATCCTCCATCCAGGAGATGTCTTTAAATGAGAGATGGATCATTGTCTTCCATTGGATTTTCCCTCCACCATTGTGGGTTCCATCTATGTTATTTGTTACAATTTTCTATAGTGTTACACTGATTACTCTACATTAGTACACTCTCCCATTTCCTGCTTATCATCTATGCCCTATCCTGCCTCTGCCCTACCCCACTGGACATCACTTATATCCTTCTGCTCACTCTTTATCTCTGCTTATCAGTCCTTATGGCAGGACCCTTATGCATCACCCCTATTGTCTGCCTTGTGTTCTGCATCCTGGACTGGTAAGCCCTTGCCCTGTGTCCATTTGTAGTATTACCCTTTGCCCATAGGATACCCCTTTGCTCTATTCCTCATCAGGCCATTCCTATTTACATTACCATATGCTTCTCTACTGCAGATGACTCATTCCCATACAAACCCTTGACCCAGGGTTATGGACATACCATATACATACCTACATAGTTTGGTCTGTGTACTAGTATCTATAGTATAAGTACGTATGTACTGAGGGGATTGTCCCTCATCTGTATTCTCACTATTACAAGGTTAGACCTGGTATCTAGTCTAGAATATACTTCCTTTATCATTCCCTCAGATTCTGTCTATCAATCTCCATCCTGGAATGTTCCCTGAGATCCCCTTTGGACTCTGTCTCTTAGAAGACCTTCAATCCCAGGATATAGATAAGTCATATCTAAGATGATCAACGTTGACATCTTTCTGTTCTAAGGAAGTTAGAACGTGTATTGTAACATTATTGATGTGGAGAGGAGAGGAAAGAGGTTGAAGAATGTGATGTTTTCCTTGGGTGAATGCTTCATCTATGAAGTTACCAGTTGCTCTACTGTCAACGAGGGCAAAAGTGTTGACTTTCTGAGTGGCAGTGATATAGAGGAAGAGGGGGATTCTGATTGCTTTTGCATCGTTTGCACTAGTATACACTGCTACTACCACAGTAGAAGGGGAAGACATTAACCATTCTTTCCTCTGATTCAAAAATCCTGAACCGCCAACTTCACCACCACTTGCATTTCGTTCTTGTTTTCATAACATGTTTGCAGGATCATGTGAATGTTTTCTAAAGTATGCCCCTTCTCAACAAGAGAGGCAACATATTGCTCCAGAGGGAAAGAGGTAGCACAAATTGTCTGATTATGAGTGGGAATGGGGGGAAGAGGTCAGAGAAGAGAAGAAGGGGTGTGAGAAGAAGAGAGTCAGTTCTAATAGGGAGATCACTGCTCTTCTTTATGCTTGCCTACCTAGCATCCCACCTTATGACAAATGAAGTATCAATTTTCTCAGAGATGCTTTGTGCAATTTACTGGAGTCAGGGTAACCACATTGATTTCCATGGCATTCAGGTCTCATTGTCATACTCCAAGACTCTCTCCTTGATGGAGGTCATTGATGCATTGTTGCTGAGTATGAAACTTTGCTACAGCATCCACCCATCCAATAAGGGTGTCCAGGATCGTTGCTATGGAAAGGATCATTTGTGCAAGACGGGGGTCTAACCCTCCAGCAAAGGCATCTATTAAGGTGGTCTGATTGACTATGCCAGAGCATGCAGCATGCAACTGGAAGTCCATGATATAATTCTGAAATCCATTCTTCTTCCAGAGGTTTTGAACAGTATCCTACATTTTTCATTATGCCATCTCCTTGTAATTGAATGGGAAGAAGGTTTTCCTGAAATCTTCCATCAGCCGTTCATAAGTCTTGTTGGCCTCAGGGAACTCCGAGTTGCCAATCTGGTGGTACCATTTTTCTGCAAAAGCTGTCCCTCAGCCTTTTGTCATCTTGCTCAATGCCACAAGCATCTTCTTGCCATAGGTATTATAGATCTTGGGATTTAGAGTGAAGAAGGCCGTCATGGCCATACCCCAGTGAGGTGCATCAAAGGAGTCACTAGAGAAGTTGCCAGGCAAGCCAGCCTTCAGTTTGGAAGGATGAAGAGTGAGCATTTCTTCTATAGCAATCTCAAGAGGGGGAAGGGGGAGTGGAGGATGTGGGATAAGAGGAGTAGGGGATGGAGAAGGAGAGAGATATGGAGAGGAATGAGATTCTGAGGGTGAGTCTTTGGTCTTGTCACTACTTGATGAAGGGGGACGAAATATAGGAGGAATGTTGGTGTTTGATAACTTCCAATGAGAAGGAAGCTAGTTCTTTTGTTATGCTTCTATGTCCTCGAAGCCATAGAGCTCAAGAGGATAAGAGGACTTAAGTGAAAGGGAGGTCTCACTCAAGGATGAGGCTAAAGCTATGTGATATTGCATAGAACTAGCTTACTGCTATAGATACATGCGTTGAGGTATTATACCAAGTGCTATCATGTATGGACCATTGTTAGTCAGCTGCTGTGGAGATAAACTAAGCAACTGTGGAATGATTGTTGGGGAAGAAGCATGAAGAGTGGGGACATTGGAGGAAATGAGGTAGTGAGGGAAAGAACTACCTAGAAGAGAAAGGATGTCCAAGGAGATAAGCAGGAAAACATAAAGGGAAATGTATGGAGATGAGAGGAAAGAGAAAAACATAACATCTTGGACATTTGAAGAGAGATTGTTGGGAATATACCTGCCCTCACTGCCTTTGCCAAGCCACAGGCCACCTTCCCTCACTTTGTCTGAGCAATCATGAATATATTTGCCCAAGATGTCATTGAAGAGCTCCAGGCCATGGTCCTATATTCTGTCCCACCACTCGTCATTCTCTCACTTGATCTATGTCTTCTTCCTCCTCATCATGATGAAGTCATTGAACCTCCCAATCAAACTCTCTCTCTTCTGGTGATTCCTATCATCCTGCTCCTGAACCACTTCTACCTGTCAATGATATAACTGACCAAGTCCTCTCTACTATTTGCAAGATAACTGAAATGATCACTCAGACTACTCATGCAGTTCAAGAATGGTTAGACCAAGTACAACAATGAATAGAGGAACTGAAGGAACAAGAACCACATAAACCTAGTCCTACTCTTTCAAATCAAGCTGAGGCTGGATGGATGATCCCTGCATGGATGAACAAGACAACCACCCTTGTCAGCTCTTCCACTCTCTCCACCATATCATCACTCCCATCTTCCACTGCCACCATATCATTCATTGACTATGTCACCCCTTCTGATATAGATCTCACTGATTTCAATGACCTCCACGATGAAATAGCTATCACCAATATGACTAGATCTCCTGATTATAACCATGCTCAGTTGTATTGAAAGTTGATGACTTTCCCCATACTAAGGGGATAATGTTACGTTTTATTCCTTTACTGTTTATTCCTTTCCCTCGATCTTTCCTTTCTTAATCCTATGATAATCTTTCCATTATCTTGACTGATTTTCCCATTGAATGGACACTGTTTCTCTTCTAAGCTTTGCTTTTTAAAGACCTTGTATTCCTTCTTAATCCTATAGCTGATGGTTACTATGATACAATAGCTATGACTTGTTCTGACTCACAGTGAGTCATTCCATAGTAAACATAGCTTGGTCTGTACACCAGCTCAATGTCCATTTAAACTAGTGCTTTGTACTTTGTAGTCTCTAAGCTAGATCTCTCTTGTATTCTTCAATATCTATATTGATCAATCCATCAGTTTCTCCAGCTCTCTACCTTGCAGTCAGTCTGGACAACTATGCTTCACTAGAACCAAGACTTGAAGCCCTCCAGCTTATAAGGCATCGATACCTTCTCTAAGAAGACTGAACCAGATTCCCTTCAAGGGCTATGCTTGTCTCTATCTGGGCCAAGTGTAACAGAGTGTAGATAGTGGAAGAACAGGAGTGCTACTTCTCAATTCAGTCAGTGAGATCCTATTGAGTCTTGAAGTGAATGGCTTTTATATATCAATCACTAATCTTAGTGGGGATAGTATCTATGGATTAGATTCATCACATCAGAGAAGGGGGGATTCTAGCTGTAAATTATGAGATCAGAACAGCTGAGTCTGAGGTTTCTTTTAGTTCAGCCTATATGGCCTTCATCTTGAATTGATTGATGTAGTTCATTAAGTTGTCATTTCATTGGACACAATAGATGGTAAGCCAATCTAGCACCTGATGTTTCAGATCTGAATGTTTGAAGTCTGCTGTGAACTTCATAATGAAGTCAGCAAGTGTTCCAAACATCAAGGCAGTTAATGCTTGATTCTGAAAGACTATAGCCCAAGTCTTGACTGATCCTTTCTTCACATAAGAGAGTACAAACATAACCCTCTTATCATTGATATTGTAGATCACCTTATTTACAAGGAGATAAGTTCTGACACTACAAAGCCAGTCAGTTGCAGTGTTGGGACTACCATCATATTCTTCAAGAGTGTTAAGCCTGAGCTCAACTGGTTTTGAGGTTGTCATTCTGGCTCATCTGAGGGGAGGGGGGAGGCTAGGGGGGAGGGGTGGTGGAGTGGGGGTTCTGGGACAAGCAATTAATGAAGATGGTAGTAGAGACAGCTGCTATATTAAAGCAGCAGTATCATCATCAAGGGGATCTAAGTTGAGATCTTCTATTACAGAAAGAGCCTTGTTGTCAATAGCTTCATCTGGGGAAGGAGAAGAGGGAATGAGGGATCATTGGCCTTTTAGAGTGTAATAGAGACCTGAGAGAAACTGGTCAGAAATGGTGAGGAGAGGGGAGTGCACACAGTGATGGTGGTGCTATCAAAAGGAAGCTAGATCTTTTGTTATGCTTGGCCTGGGTAGGGACGAGCATAGCCCTTGAAGGAGTTCTGATTCTTAAACCTTCACGCTGAAGGTATCAATGCCTCTCAAGCTGGAGGACTTGTATCAAAGATCTTTGTGAAGTGTAGTCATCCAGACAGACTACAAGGCAGAGGGCTAGAGAAGCCAATGGATTGATTGATGTGGGTATCAAAGAATACAAGAGAGATCTAGCTTAAAGAGTACTAGTACACTGCACTGATTTAAGTAAGTATCTAGAAGATACATAGACCAAGCTGTGTCTACTGTAAAATGACTCACTATGAGTCAGAACAAGTCATGGCTAATGCATCATAGCAACCATCAATCAGAGATATAAGAAGGAACACAAGGTCTTCAGAAGTGAAGCCTAGAAAGGGAATAGTGTCTGTTCAATGGGAAAATCAGATAAGACAATAGAAAAGTTATTGTAGGATTAAATGAGGAAGACTTGGGGAAAGAGAATCAAGGAAATAGACAAAGGGGAATAAAACATAACAGTAATAGATATCTTACTTGCAACTGGACTTCTAAAAAACCATCCAACAGGAGACCAATCTCTCTAGCTCTAGACAACATAGCAGTAATCAAAGTAGCAATAAACCCTAAGTCTAGGCCATCAAAATATATCATATAAGAATTCCACCACAACCTCATCTCTGTGCTCAAGATCAACAATCAAACCAAGATAGAAATAAGATGGACTTCTAGCCACATTGGCATCTCAGGCAACAAAGAAGCTGACAAAGCAGTAAAATTAGCTGCAAAAGGAACATCCTCTAATATGCAAGACCTTCTATCACTACTCCATACATCACACAAAGACACCTCCATACTCCCCAGAAGCAAATTGGCAGTAAAACAAGTAATCAGGTCCAAACTCCAACTTCTCTGCCACCATGTATTTGCATCTTCTCTTAGAGCTTGCTGTCTCCACCAAATCAACCCATCTCTACTCTCCAACAAATTCCTCAAAACAACAACTGACCTCCATAAGCATCACACAGTAGCCCTCTTCCAACTCCATAGCAGACACATCCCCTTGAATGCCCACCTTGCCAGAATCAAGAAAACCCCCTTGCCTAACTGCCCCCACTACACTGGATGACGAGAAACAGTATTCTATTTTCTCCTAGAATGCCTCACTCACTGCAAACACAGATCACAACTGTAGGCAAAAGTAAGCAATAAAACACAAGACATTAACTCACTCCTTGGCAGTCTGAAGTATATAAAGCATATATTACAATATATCCAAGACATCAAGTGATTACAAACCACTTTTGCCAACCTCATCCCTGGAAGACAAATCAAAATGACAGATCACCCACCTCTGTCAATTCTGTACAACCATGCCAAATAGCACCACTCCAGTAACTTCTCCCAACTTCAAGCTCACCACTTACCCTTGCCCTAGACCCTCCTGTCACAACCAACCTGATCCATTCATCTGTGTCACACATTACCTACATGCTCTCTACTCTACCTGCCCAACCACAGCCTCAACTCAGATTGAAAGCACCACATCTCTATAGCATAGTCATACTCACTACTATACACAAACACCATTTGTATACACCAGTCTCTGTCCACCAAAAAGCCCTGCCTCTAGGGACATTAAACAACAGATCTCAAAAAAAAATTTTAAAAAAAGATGATGGATATTACAAGTCTTGAATCCTTAGACTGGGAAGAGCTATCAACATTGATGCTCTGAAGACAACTTAACTATATCCTGGAATGGAGGCTACTTGCTAGTGTATTCCAAGGAGATGAGGAATGTTCTGGGATGGTGGTTGTCGAACAATGGTGACCAAGAGAACAATAAAGGACTCAAGATGACTTGCTAGTTCTGGAGCTAGCACAAGGGATGTAATGGTGAGATTCAAGTTAGAGGGCTACTCTTCTAAGGTACATGCATACTTATACTATAGGTAATGGTGCACAGACCAAGCTATGTAGGTATGTGTATGGAAAGTGGAAAAGGGTTCCATAACCCTGAGTACAGAGGATGTACTGGAATAGGCTAACTTGAAAAGAGAAGCATATGGTAAGACAAATCAGAACAACCTGATGGAGAATAGGGCAAGGATGGGTCAAGGGTAATGCTACAATAGGATATGGGGCAAGGGCTTACCAGTCCAGGGCACAAGACAAGAGACATATGAATGGAGATATGCATAGAGGTCCTACCATGAGGACTAACAAGCATAGTAGTGGAGCAGCCAGGAGGATATATATGATGACTAGCAGGGTAGGATGGGTGAAGGATAGAGCGTAGACAATGAGCAATAAATGATAAATCATGGTGAGGTAGAGTACTTGGTGTAATGATACAGAAAATCATAACATTGGCTCTATTTTCATATTTTGAGCACTGGCTCAAAAAAACCCTGAAATAAAACCAAAAACCTAGAGAAGACCCTACTGTATGAGGGAGAGCAGGTTGACTACTTCGATTTCTTCAGCTAGATCAAAGTCAAAGTTGTCAAGGGTGGATAGAGAAGGCATGGAGGGAGAGGCTACATAGTTTGCCTGTTGATGATGGATGATAAAGAAGCTATAGGCAAATGAAGAGGTCTTTGGCTTGGAGATGAGAGAAGGTCATCAAGCACAAGAGGAAAGAGCCTAATGAGATCATTCAGAAGTATGACACTCAAACAGTGGAAGATAGAAGTGGTCCATCCACTGAGCATCCAGTATGAGGGGAGAATGAGCCCAAAAGACTTCAAGATAGCAAGAGCAGCTGTGAACATGCCAGGTCATGCTGCAGTGACAAACTTTGTTGAGAGCAGAAAAGAACTCATAAGAATTGAGGTTGGAAAGGTGAATATGTACTAGTACATCAATGTAGCAAGGATGAAGATGGCAGTTGAGGGATGCTATATAAGCATCGAGTGAAGAGCCAGAAGGGGAATACATGGTGTGAGAAGATGTCAATGACAGTATAGAGTGATCCTATAAAAGCCATCAGGGTAGAGGAGAAGGGTAAAGGGCAACCAGTGCCAATTCAGAGAAGACAAAAAACAAAACCATGGGGTGTGGAGAGGATGGGGGTCTTGAGAGAAGTCTGCCTTGCCAAGGTGGAAGGTAGGTTTCCTACAGATCAGGAGTGCCAATACTTCTATCAGTAGAGACCATCAATCGGGGATAGAAAGGAGATCTATAGAGATACACAGGAATGTGTAGAGCTGGAAGAG
>JBBPKO010000311.1:0-21670 GCA_038089295.1 Xerocomus amazonicus
GTTCTGCTTCCAAAGCTCGACAGCATAGTTGGTGTTTTCGACTTGCTTGAACCGCGAAAGTGTACTCTGGTTTGGGGTGATCCTAACGCCCTCCTGTGGTTTCTCACTCCCGTCGAATGACGGCCTCGGTGAATGCGTCGGCGTCTGTCTGTACGCGCCCGTCTTGGGCTTGGAGACACACCGCCAGACGACCGACCCGGGGAAGATCTTGTCAAAGGCATACAGGGTGATCAACCCATCCTTGAGGTTTTCGAATAAGTTGAACACCCCCGGCTCGATCCCAAGGGAGTTGAGTCAGAGCTTGAAAACCAGGGCCTCGCGCTCGCTCTCTGCGTCAAAGTCCTCGACAACCCCATAGTGCTTGGCTTCTTGCTCGTCAAGTGATGCGAGGTCGGGTCACGTGTTAAAGAGGTTGGCAACAAAAGCAAGGTTGAGGCGCGGATTGCCGGCAACGAGAGAGGAGTGCGTGAGGTACTTGCAGCAACCGATCGCGGTGGCGTTCTAGACTTGTTCTACGCGTTGCCGGAGATGGAGCATCCGTCGGGCTTGAGTTGGTTAAGGAGGACGGTGTAGTTTTCGCCATCCGCGTCACGGCTGGCTAAAGCTGTTACTCTGGGACTGGGACGTATTGAGACAGCAAACAAAACCAAACACGGCGGTTGTGGGTCAATCAGAGGAGGTCGTCAACTGTATCACCCTCTTCACAGAGCCGACAGGACTCTGGGTGGAGCTTGATGTCGACAGGTGCGAGGAGACCTCTTCGAATGATCTGCTAGATGAGACCAAGGATGAGATGTTCTCTGCCATCAGAGATGTCTGATGAGCCGATGTTGACGACGGAACAGCCGATACCCTTAGCGGAGGTAATGATAAAGTGATTGTTCTCCATGATTTGAAACGCATTCACGGGGTCTCCGGGTGGTCGGGATGTTGAGGACACGTGTGTTCGTGTCTGGGACGGAATCGTTCATGAGTTTACAGAGGATCAGGCCATCGCGATATTCGTCAAAAAGCTGCATCGTGTCTGTTGGAATGGGAAGCGATTGCGTCGTTTTCGATGGCCTGGCGTGCGTGTTGAGCAGACGACAGAGATAAACGGGGTAGCATACGCCGTTGATGTGGTTTGTGAAACCCTTTCGCTGGTGTGGCATTCGAACCTTTGACGGTGACTTCGCCAGTCCCGGTGGGCAAGACGAGTGGTTCGGACCGTGTCCTTAGCTTGACGTTGAGCTATACAAAGGGATGAGCGATACATGGTCCTGAAGATGACATGGCGAGTACCTCGACCCAATCTTCGAACTTTCCGCTAGTATCGATGGGCACGCCCTTGAGTGTCTCACGAGCCTGGTCGTATGATTCGCCGCTGCTCTGCAACGCATGAAGGACGGTGCTCTTATCGACACGCCGAGGGGTGTCTGTGGACGTCGCGCTGGGATATGAACGTGAGCGAGGGTCGAGTGTGATCGACGAGAACGCACTTGAAGCGATTTATGAGATCAAACATCCTGTCTTTGGTGACTTTTGGATACTTTGTATGTGTTCATAGCTGGTGTGGATCAGAATAAGGGCAGTGCCATGACTGCGCTCGACACCGATGTCGCTTGCCTGTCCCGCACAGACACTGTGCTGTACCTGTTGCGGATAAGTTGGTGGTGTTTGGTGGTCATGGATCGTAGTAAAGGACGGTATGATGTGCATGTGATCCCTTGCTTGAAGCTTCAGGTAGGCCTCATGCGGATCCAATGGCAAACAAAGGTGGAGTCGAAGAAAGACAAACAGCAACATGCAGATGACAACCTGTGCTCCGGGCCGTCGTTCCGTGCTCAAACGCGTTCTCAGCGATGGTCGTCTTCTCAAAGTCGCTCTCTTCAGACCATCACACTCGTCGTCTTCTTGTCCTCTTCGCTTCATTGCTCAGTCCAAACTCTCCCTCCGCTTTGGGGACCGTCTCACTCGACATCCACAACCTCTACCTCTCCTCTCCACCTTATCTTCGTTATAACCGTGTCCCACTTCAGGCCATCGACCAGTACATCGCAGCCGATCTCGAGTCTTAATCAGACAGCGCCGCCGGCATATAGTGCGTCTCCTCATTCTCGCCCGCCCGCCTCGTACTGATCGGACGCATCCAGTGGGAACCTCATGAAGCCCTCACTCGCACCCGTTGCTCTCCACCTCCCGGTTATCACGCTCCTTCGGATTCGGGGGACCATCAATGTCGGCTTTCATCCCAATCTTCTTTCGTGTGCACGCTTTCAAACCCTTTGTCTAGACCCTTCAACCGGTTTGATGCGATGAACGACCACTGACGTTTTTTTGTCATTCTCAATTGTGATGAATAGAATGCACGAGCGACATGGAGTTGTACGAGCACGTCAAGTCGCTCGGTATCTTGCTCATCACGATCTCTCTGAGGCGCGTTACGACCACTGTTGTGTTTCCACATCTGTGTTGAATGGGAACGTCATGTAGACCTCCACTGACGAGATATCACACCCATTTGCTCACCCTCGTCGGGGATGGTACGGGCCGGTAGACGCTTACGCTTATCCCTGGTGCGGATAGCGTCGAGGTCGAGGGCCATAGCGACGCGGACGATAGTATTAGGGCTGACTGAGCTCCGTCGTTGTCCGCGCTCGCATCGACGTGTCAGACGACGCCGGGCGGTGGACCTGCCGCGGGCGATCTCATCCGTGTGCTAGAGGAAGCGGGCGAGTGGGAGGTGAGGGTGCGCGCACAGGCTTCGGAATTGGGTAACGAACTTGAGTTGGTATCTTGGGACGACATTTTGAAAAATAATACTTTTTTTTACCGTTGCGACTTCGGAGAGAGATGCCACCCCTGAGGCCTGAAGCAATACGCCATTGGGAAATTGCACACAAATTCGACGCAGTGCAAAGTGTAGCTTGGGGACTTCAAGACCCAATGATACAACAGTGGTATGTAGTCAATCTCGCTTTCCTCAATGCACTTACGTTTGCCGCCTTCATGGTGGGACTGGGTCGCCAACGCCCGCCTAAGACTCTTCAACCACCCCTTTCACGAATGGGATATCTCGGTCCAAACGCAAAATGCGCTTCTTGCGATCTCGCCTTCCACCTATCTGCCGAACAAATTAAATATCATCTCAAAACTCATATGCACAAGGATCTCGCGATCGAATACCGCTCGTCTAATGCACGTGATGAAGCTGACTCCCTCCCTCTGAAAATGGATCGAGAAGGTCAAGAAAATGGATGAAAAACGCATCAACGTGTAGAGCAATCTATGCGTGGAATCTTACAGGCCAAAACGGCTGAACCCTCTCGGCATGCTGGAACTACGGACGAGCACGCCACTACCAAACGACACAATGCTGCTTCCCACCCAACCATCCCTGTTTGTACCCGATTACCCACTCTGCCAACTCCTCCACGATAATCGTGGCTGCCTGAAATGTCGGTGCCCTTTCATTGACCACAGATCCACCAACCGCTCGCATGGCTTCCTGGACATTGCAAGCAACTTACAAGCCTCTGTCGTTAAACGCCTTTCCAAGCAAGGTCCTAAACCTATGGTCGCTGGCGTCCAATTCGATGATGCAACCATCGTGGTGGTCATCCCTCCGTCGGGATATGAGGTGGATTTGGATTTGGAAAACGAGTACGTGATCCCTCTCTCAATCCTTCATCTGCATTGCGGTGTCATCTCACTGGGCTGCTTGAGGACAGCCCAGTTGCCGTCGACGCACTTATTGACAATGGCTCCCCATTAGTTCTGATTGACGAGTGTCTGGTCAAACAACTGAGCCTTCGAGTCCGCCATAAGGTGACAACACGGAGAATAGGACGTGAACGAGCAATATTTTACAGGAGAAAGTAGAGGAAGAAAGGAGAAGAAAAAGATGCCTATATATACTATCTGAGAAAGGGATACTATCGAAAGATATACCAACTCAGATGAGCCGTGTAGTGCACCAATCGGAATAGCTGACTGTCGGCCGACAGCTTACACACGGCAGCCAACTGCACTAACGTATGAGCTCGGTCAGGCCTTCCATGTGTGAGTCCATCCATCTATATCTCGTATGGCCCAAGTCATTTAGTTGGCTCAGGTCCAAGGTGTGCCCAGCATCACAAAGAAGAGTAAAAAAGCGATCAAGGCACCGGCGGTCAGCAGTACGAGTAGGAAGAAGCCCACCCGATCGCGAAAGTAATGGAATTGATGCCCGTAAGCACACCATTCTTTATTATCAAGACATTTGAGAGCATCGTTATTTGTGCATTCACCACTTCGCAGCTCACCCCAGGCAGACCCTGTTCTCGCTCTCATGAACCCAAGTCTCATTACTTGCTCTAAAGATATCTGCTGTCGCTCCTCACAAGAAAGGCAATAGCATGCACCGGGGATCGACATTGTCGTCCATAGGCACGAGCATGATGTCGTGTATGATGCTGGACGCGAGGAACGCGCCGAGGATGGTGCCCGGACGACCGAGGAAGATGGATAGCGGGTGACCGCCTAGGAAAAGGAACGTGCGGCGGGCTCATTGGTGCCATCAACGACCCCAGAAATCGGCGAGGGATGTCGCGCACCATGGGGCGTCGAATGCGGAGAGCCACCGGGCTGGGTCTTGTTGCAAGACAAGGACGCCGAGTGTGGTGGCCAGGCAGTAGCATATTTATAGGAAAGCGTACCCCATGAATCCCATGAGGGCTGTCAGAACGCTCGACCGGAGGTACCGCACAGGGAAAGAGAGGGTATCATCAGAGACGGTCAATCAATCGGTGACAGACCCGATGCGGCAAAACGATATGATGACCTGATAACATAGAACACGCACCCAGACGTGTACAACAGCGGACACCAGTGTGTGCGACACAAATGGAATACGACCCTTTGGACGGATTTCTCGTGGAACGTGCGATCCTTTTGATCAATTCCAGCCGTAGCCCCGCGCGTTCATGGCCAGGTCGAGGGCATCATTGGTGTGACATTGACAGGACTAGGTTACCCCACCAAAGGCTCTTTGACCAACATCCAGTCGAGCATACGGGAACGAGGGTAAACATCGTGACCTATCGGTACCATCCTCGTCAAGTCTATCCACGCAACTCACGATAAATAGGCCATGAAGCATTCTGAATCCAGAGCTGCCAAACGCCACGTCTACGGAAGCTACTGCACGCAATACCTGAGGACCAAAGGTGAACCACACTACGACGCGTGCGGGCACACAGGTCTTGGGCATGAGAGCCAATATCGATATTACAAAGCTTCAAACGAATCCTTCCTTCAAGCTTTGAAAACCAGAAAAAAATGGTAGCGGCGGAAAAGAGATCGGGAGTGGTCGTCAAGCTGAAATCTTCAGCATTGGGCCATTCAAGTTCAAGTTGCGTTTCGCTACTTACATCGCCGCATCAGAAGGTCCAGGTGAGAATTGCTGTGCTCCAAATTTATGTGATCCCGAACTCGACACAGCGACTTCTCAATAACGACGTGGCTATGTCATGGCCCCAGTACGACCGAGAACCATCATAACGCGTCAGTGATATTAAGATGAATCTATTTGAGCGATAAGACGATGATACATGGAGCGAGGTAACCCGTACAAACCTCTTCACGAGCGCCATCGTTGACTTTTTGTAAGATGGATGTTTTCCCCGCATTTGCACGACCAACGACGAGGACCCGGAATGCGACGTCCGGTTTGCGGAATTTCAAGGGTTCCTGGTTCATACTTTCTGCAGACGAAAAGCCAATGCTGGGACAAGCGGACGGGTAGCGGTCAAAGGGCGGGGGCGCAGGGCAACTGCTCAGGCGCTATCACCTGTTGGTCACATAGAAAGGACCTCATCTCGGTCAAGGAAATAGGCAGAGTACCAGTACGCTTTAATCTCTACTATTCCGTGAACAATAATACACTTGGTCGCCCTGCTAGTCCTTCACCGCAACCCTGGACGGGCTTTCCGAGATTTCCCCTGCAGTAAGATCGTTATCGTTTGTTATGCTGCCAGCCCCTTGGGACGGAGACGTACGCACGCTGCTTGTCTCCGGGTTCATTTGTCGAGGTTCGATTCCCCAAAACGGTGCACGTCCAGCACATTGGCGAAACATGTTTACCACTTCTCCGCACCGTTCAATCCCCCGGCTTCCGCTAGACGAAAGCGTACGTCCTCGTCTGTCTCCCACGAGAGTCACTCGATGAATTCGGTATGTCATTTAGCTTTGGCTGGCTGGGTGTACGAGTGGGTGGATGTCGCTAAAAGCAACCCACAGCATTGTAGCAAGCGTCCGCCTAGTAGGGGCCCGCTTTGAGGGGGTCACCAAGTAGAAGCTCATCGCCTTGAAAATTGGGAGATTCGGCATGACACAATTGCTCGTGGATGTCATTGGTTCTACCCCGACCCAAGTCCGTTTTTCGCAACCCAAAATTCTTACAGAGATGCAGGCGGGGGTTGACCAAAGAAGTGATACATGCGCTCCGAGGTACATCCCGGTCTTGAAGCTTGATTCTGGGCACTGCTTGGAGGGCGGGCTGATGGTACAAGCGATAGAGACTTGTGCGTCGTGTCAGGCGATGCACGATCCAAGGACGATCTACAGAGGAACAAGGCATTGAAAATAGGTGTCATACCGCAAGAACTCGACAGTCTAACCGTGTTGCATGTTTGTTGGGGATTGTCAGTGGACCTAGGTGAAAGACGACCCGTTTGAACCTTGACAATATCCCCTATAGCGAGAACACCAGCGAGGCTTACAGGAAATTTTGGCGACATGAAACCGTCCTCGTGTAGATGATCACTCCATCGGTGTGAGAGTGTGTAGACATGTAGATTGGACTATGCGATACTTGAGTAACGAAGACGCGCGAATCTATTCAGTGAGTATGTGTGATGGTCGGTCGATACTTAGCTTCAGTCTCTATATCCTAGCAGTTTATTAGAACTGCAGATTGTCCAGAAACTCCATCAGATAATCTGCAACTCGAGCTAATCAACGGCAATGCACCTGAAGACCGAGAGGCCACATCGCCGCTTGTTCACGCCCCCAAACACATTCTGTCTTGAAATTACATTACAAACGGCTTTCTCTCTCTTTGCGTTAGTATCTGAACAAAATGGCCCATGGTCTAGTGTGAGAGACTCATCATGCTACCGATAAATGTCAAGATCTGTATGAACCAAGCACATCGCTAACTTTGGGCACAGAGACACATTCAATGTACTAAATGGGGTCTCTTCTGACACCAGGAAAACCAACGCACTCGTCTTTCTCCCAATCAAAACCAATTTCGCTTTGTGGAAGAGATGCCCAATATCAAAACCAATGTCAATAGGGCTCAAGGAAGGCGTAGCGCACCATTCTGCCTCCGATCTTCATAACTTCCGCTCTCCTGCACCGAAACGACGAGCGCCGGGTCAACAATCCCCGGGCGGAGTGCGTCCAGTAAATTGAGAATAAAGATACCGGTCGTGATTGAGAGATCCTTGAACGATCAGATTGTCGACCGTTTTTAAGCCCGCCAGACAGTATTCCTGTAGTCGTTCGGCCAGAACCTGAGAGGCCCATAAAAACCTTGGTGATGTACAACCTAGTCGCCGACGTGAGCGAGAGGTGAGGAAGGTGAGAGATACAGACGCACCGCATGAGTTGCCATACAAGACCAAGCGCGGCGGTCCGTGTTCCATCGACAATATCTGCCCACTGAATTCCGACGAGATGCATCCCGTTCTGCCTCCCAAGGTCAACATCATATTCGACCTGCTTGAACTGCGAAAGCGTACTCTGGTTTGGGGTGATCCTAATGTCCTCCTGTGGTTCCTCACTCCCGTCGAATGATGGCCCCGGTCAATGGCTTGGAGACACGCCGTCAGACGACCAATCCGGGAAAGATCTTGTCAAAGGCTTGCAGGATGATCAACCCATCCTTGAGGATTTCGAATAAGTGGAACACCCCCGGCTCAACGTCAAGGGAGTTGTGCCAGAGCGTGAACACCGGGGCCTCACGCTCGCCCTCTGCATCAAAGTCCTCGACCGCCCCATAGTCCTTGGCTTCTTGCTCGTCAAGCGGTGCGAGGCCGGGCCATGTGTTGAAGAGGTCGGCAACAAAAGTGAGATTAAGGCGCGGATTGCCGTGGTGGCGTTCTGCACATTGCCGGAGATCGCATGTTAGAGGAGCACGGGAGCATTCGTCGGGCTTGAGTTGGTTAAGGAGGATGGTGTAGTTTTCGTCATCAGAAACGTCACGGCTAAAGTTGTTGACTCTGGGACGGTACAGTGTCGAGGAGACAGCAAACAAAATCAAACACGGCGGTTACCTTCGCTCCCACCAGCCACCAGCCTTGAGATGATAGTTGAGCCACTGAAGGGGTTTTTGTCGGGGTTAATCGGAGGAGGTCGTCAACTGTCTCACCCTCTTCACAGAGCTGATAAAGTTCTGGATGGAGCTTGATGTCGACAGGTGCGAGGAGACCTCATCAACTGATCTGCCAGATGAGACCAAGGATGATATTGGCGATGTCTAATGAGCCGATGTTGACGGCAGAACAGGCGATACCCTTAGCGGAGGTAATCGCGGTCGAAGCATGCAGGTCAGCTCAACACTCGACCTTTGTGCTCTTGCTCATCCTCGTCGGCCAGCCCATGCTTAACCCAGACACCTCGCGCTCGAACGATATCGTCCTCTTTGACCGCTGCATCCTCTGCGCAGGTCACCCCGTCTCTCGCGGTGACATCGCCTCTCTCAACTATGTCGGTCCTCTCTACTCCATGCGTTTGACCAGTCCTCGGACAGAGTAGCAAAATGATCGTCAAGCGCGTCGTCGCCGTCGAAGACGACACCGTACAGAGGCTACCGCGCTGTCCCGTCCCAGAGGTTCGCGTCCCACAGGGCTAAATCTGGGTTGAGGGCGACGAGCCGTTTCGTTTGCGAGACAGTAACACGTTTGGACCCGTGCGTTCATGCCCCATCCTTCCCGTCTGACAGACTCACGTCACCATCGCAAAGGTGCCGCTCGGCTTGGTGGATGGAAGACTAGGCTACATTGTCTAGCCTCTCTCTATCCTGTTAACGCCTCCAGAAAGACCAGTTTCAAAAACCGGCACGCCACGAGACTATCAACGCCGCAATACTACGGCAACTTTCGGACGAGAGTGAAAAAGACAGTGGCGCACCACACCACCGACTACCAACGCTTGATCATATATGCGAAATGTGTCAATGGACATATTTAGTCAGGATCATTGATCTAACTGCTGTCTATCCGCCTCACTACTCTGGACCCCCCGAGTTCTATTCACTTCGGGTGACCCAGCAGGAGATATATCTTTCCGAGGTGAATAGGACCGGCGAAACACCCTCGTTGTAAGCCAAAGCAAAAACGACGTCCATGTCTGTCACAGCATTAGTCAGGAACCACCAGCACCTACAACTTGCGAACGCACCCTCGAGTGAACGACCAGCGGCCCCGGGAAAGAAAAGGTACACGATCAGTACGATGAATGCGTTCAGGGCAGCAAATACTGGACAGAGATCCATCACTCATTCAATCACATTGAACGCGCACCGATATAGGTTCCCCACGAGATATATGATGGCCCAGCCACCATCACCACCTTGAAATTAAAGATCCAGCTCGATGCTCGACATTTTCATCAGTAAACTGCGAATGACCACCCAAACCAACACACCTGTGCTCAGCGCATTAGCCGTCGCATGGATTCTCAGTCCCACGATTTCGGCAGGCTGTCATGGATTCTGCCAACCATACGCGAGCACAAGGAGAACTAGAACGGACATACGTATAACCCCGTGTCATTCCCAGCCACCAATGGCAAAGATGGAGTTGAAGACAACCAGCAACACGCAGCTCACGACCTGTGCTCCGTGCTATCGTTCTGTGCCCAAACGCGTTCTCAGTGATGATCGTCTTTTCAAAGCTGCTCTCTCCAGACCATCACACTCGTCGTCTTTTTGTCCGCTTCGCTTCATTGCTCAATCCAAACTCTCCCTCTGCTTCGGGGACCGTCTCGCTCGATATCCATGACCTCTACCTCTCCTCTCCACCTCATCTTCGTTATAACCGTGTCCCACTCCAGGACATCGGCCAGTACCTCACAGCCGATGTCGAGTCTTGGTCAGAAAGCACCGCTGGCATATAGTGCGTCTCCTCACTCTCGCCCGCCCGCCCCGTACTGATCGGACGCATGTAGTGGGAACCTCATGAAGCCCTCGCTCGACCCGTTGTTCTTCACCTCCCAGCTATCACGCTCCTTCGGGTTCAGGGGACCATCAAGGTCGACTTTCATCCCAATCTTCTTTTGCGTGCGCGTTTTCAAACCCTTTGTCTGGACCCCCCAAGCGGTGACCCCCGCGTTTGATGCGATGAACGACCGCTGACGTTTGTTTGTCGTTCTCAATTGTGGTGAATAGAACGTACGAGCGCTGTGTCGAGCGACATGGAGCGACAGATGTACGAGCACGCCAAGTCGCTCGGTATCTCGTCTATCACGATCTCTCTGAGGTGCGTTACGACTGCCGTCGTGTCTCCACATCTGTGCTGAGTGGGAACGTCATGTAGACCTTCACTGGCGAGATATCATACCCATTTGCTCACCCTCGTCGGGGCCGGTGGATGTTTACGCCTATCGCTGGTGCGGATAGCGTCGGGGTCGAGGGCTATAGCGACGCGGACGACAGTATTCAAGCTGACCGAACTCCGTCGTTGTCCGCCCTCGCATTGACGTGTCGGACGACGCCTGGTGGTGGACCTACCGCGAGCGATCTCATCCAAACGCTGGCGAGTGGGAGGTAAGGGTTCGCACACAGGCTTCGGAATTGGGTAATGAACTTGAGTATCTCGGGACAACATTTTGATAAATAATACTTTTTTTTACCGTTGCAACCTGGCCGGATAGGGATGAAGCTTAAAGACGGCCCGGGTAATGTGAACATTCTGCCAGATGTGTTGACTACAGAACAGGTACCCTTGGGAGAGGTAATGACGGTGGTGTAGTTCCCCGTGATTTGGAACGCACTGAGGGGGTTTGTGGGCAGTCGGGATGATGAGCGCGTGTGTGTTGATCGTGTCTGGGACGGAATCGTTGCGACATTCGCCGAAGAGCTGCATCCGGAAGTGATTGTTGAAGCAGAGGCAATTCTTCAATGGAGTCGGATGGGTTAGTTCATGGTAGGGAAGAATGAAATAAATCAAAAGAGTGGAGTGAAGAGATTACTCGATGATCTATCAAAGAATGTACTGGTCCGTAAAACGAACGTATTTGCATCCATCGAGCTGGTGCTGTCTGCGCGCGGTCGGCTTGATGTACACCCCCCTCACCTATGACTACTCGGCAATCATATCATCGACTACCGCACGCTTGAAGGCCTGCTCACCCAGCGGAACCTGTCTGAAAGCCGCCGTGAGGCGACCACACTGGAACAGACGGGAACAGAGCGTGTACGAGCAATCGATTGTGAGAGATAGAGGAACAGAGAGAAGCGGGAAAACAAGATAGTGAGTATGCTACACGATGAACCTATATATACTGCGCATGTCCTAGCATTGTCGTGTCGATGGAATACTGGCCTAGTGTTCCAAGAGGTGGAATGTTGATCAGAGAGTGGCTGAGGAATGCTGAGGATACCGCAGTCGGCTTACACCCTCCCCACCTATGAAACCAAGCGTTTCTCCCACTTGTCGAGCGCCTCGCAGGCAGCGAGTTCCTTCTTCGGCAGCCATTCGTCGTCTGCAGGGCCGTAACCAAACCAACGAACTAAATATTGTTTGCCACGGCCAACTGTGCGTTCGTCGATGATGCGCTCGACCACATGTTCTAGGCGGCCGTTGGCGGTGAGGACAGGAGGGGGACAGCGAGGCTCGCGCGCAGGGTAGTGAACAGGGTCGTTGGGGTGGTATCGGCGGAGCTGAGAAACATGGAATGTAGGTGAGATTTTGCAAGTGGGCGGCAAGTCTAGAGTATATGTGGAGGTGGTTGGGTCTGCGCGAAGAATGCGATAAGGACCATCATAGCGTGGGACAAATTTAGCAACACGATGAGGGGAGGAGGAAAGATACTCCCTGCGACGGTTCTTGGTTGATAGCAGGACCAGATCATCAACCTTGAAGGCTGGGTCGGCGATACGTCGGCGGTTAGCTGCGAGGGCCTGAGACAATTTGGCATTTGCGAGGTTGTCTTGGGCTTCGAGTACATCGAGGGCTAAACTGCTGAGAAAGGAGTGTGCATCGAATGCGGTTTGGTCGGGTGAGGAAGGAGGAGGCGTGAGGAGCGGTGGAATAACGCGGGGCGAGCGACCAAGGTGAAGTTGGAATGGTGCGAAGCCAGTACTAGCACTGACGGAGTTCATGATGTTGAATCGGACGCGGGGGAGCGCCTGTACCCAGTTGTGCTGTTGGCGGTCGACGAGAAAACGCAGAGATTGGATGACTGTCTTGTTTGTGCGTTCGCTGGCGCCGTCTGTTTGAGGGTGGAAGGCAGTCGACCACTTGAGACGAACGCCAGAGAGGTGATGCAAGGCCTTCCAGAACTTGGACGTGAATAGCTTGTCGCGATCAGAAATGATTTCGAGTGGCAAGCCATTTTCGCAATACCAGTGGTCGAAAAAGAGGCTGGCGAGTTCTTGCGCGGAAATGGTGTCACGGCAGGGGACGAGGCGGATGTCGGCGCCAAGGCGGTCGGTGATAGTGAGTAAGGTGTTGAAGCCCCAGTCTTCCGGTAACGGCCCGATGAAATCGATGGTCACGGAGTCACCACGTTGGTCAGGGATGGGAAGGGGGTGTAGGGGACCCGTTGGTGCGGTGGTGGTACTCTTGTTACGTTGGCAGTCGATGCAGGCCGGAATGTAGGATTCTACAAGTTGTCGGCGCATCCCGGGCCAGTAGAAGGACTTGCGGAGTGCGGCGTAGGCTTTATCGGCACCAAAATGGCCTGTGGCGTCATGGGCGAGGTGAAACAGTGATTCACGGATGTTTTTAACAGATGGTATGATGAGACGGTCGTTGAGGAAGAGTAGGCCATCGCGTTCGACGAGATTGGGTAAGGTGCCAAGAAGACTGAATAACTTCTTGCAATACTCGTCTTCGGCATAGCCATGTAGAATGTCAAGAATGAGGGAGCGGTCGTTGGTGAGTGTGGATGTGGCAGCCACAAGGGAATCGTCAACTGGGCGGCGCGAGAGAGCATCCGCAGCAACGTTCTCTTCGCCTTTGAGGTAGCGGAATTCGAGATCGTATTGGGCGAGGTACTCAACCCAGCGTGCTTGACGACGAGATAGGTCACGTTGTGTGAGCAAACGTTCGAGGGTGCGGTGGTCAGTGTAGACGATGATGTGGTTTCCCAACAACTCCGTGCGCCATTTGCGTAATGCACGAATGACCGCTAATAGTTCTTTCTCATGTACGGGGTAATTCAGCTCAGCAGCACGAAAAGGTTCTGAATCGAAGCCGACCGGGCGTGCTGAGTGGAGAGTTTTGCCCCATGACAGCATGGCACCTGACCGGAGGTCTGAGGCATCGCAGCTGAGGAAAATCTGATGCTCACCGGGGTGTTCATGGTCGATAGTGGTGAGGCAAGCAGGGCTAACGACCAGATGCTTGATGCGTTCAAAGGCAGCATTGTGCCGTGCCGACCATGGTGGAAAAGACTTTTCCGCGTCCTTGGTGGTAAGCGGGTTCAGATGCATAGTGTGTTCGGCGAGATTGGGGAGATGATCACCAAGGTAACGAACGAGACCGAGAAAGGATCGCATTTCACGGGCCGATGTGGGGATTGGCCAATCGAGGATGCGGCGAATTTTAGCATCGTCAGCGGCGATGCCGTTAGCAGAAATGTGGTGGCCAAGGAAGTGGAGTTCATCATTGAACAGTTTGGTCTTTTTTGGTGAGCAAAAGAGAGAACTGCGGCGGAGTGCGTTCAGTACTTCAGCCACATTGCGTTCGTGTTCCTCCAGGGTTTGGGACCAGATGATGATGTCGTCTAAGTAGACATGGCATATTTTGCCGATGAGATGACGCAAGGCAGTGGTCATGCGCCGCTGATGGACTGCGGGGGCGTTACGGACACCCATTGGCATGACGGTCCATTTGTAAAGGCCCCATGGTGTGTGGACAGCCAGCCAATGAACATCGTCCGGGTGTACCTTGGTCTGGAAAAAGGAGTTAGTCATATCCATCTTGCCAAAAATCTTGCCTTTAGCACAGTCGCGTAAGATTTCATCAATGCAGGGCAGCTGATGGTTGTCGGGGATAGTGTTTGCATTGAGAGCACAGAAATCGTTGACCCAACGAGGCAGGACCGTGGGATCGGCTTTAGGGATGATGAACGAGGGAGAGGAGTGTTGGCTGTTAGATGGTCGCAAACGACCTGCAGCAATGTGTTGATCAAGAAGTGTCTTCCATGCAGCACGATATTTTTTTGTGCAGTCATAGGCGCGCAGTTGAATAGTGGCATTGGCGTCCTTTGGCTGTACTCTGAACAAGATATCGTCGGGAAGCAAGTCATAGTGTGGAATATCTGAAGGAAAACACTCAGCAAAGCGTGTTTTCATTGCAGCATCATGGGAGTTCAGCTCCTCGACACGAGCCAATTCTTGGATGCGAAGAGTGACCATCGCGACATAGTCGTGGGGATCACGGGTGACAGCATGTGCATCAGCACATTTGCGAAGGTGCCGGGTGCTGGCAAGCAACTGCTGATGGACCGTGTGGCGGGTGTCATGTAGGAACTGAGAAGTATGACGTGAGGTGGGGGAGCAGCGCTTGCGGGACGAAGCGAGTGGTGTATTATGCAAAAGGTCGTATTCACCATTGGCGATACAGGTGTGAGAACCATGGTCAATGACAACGTGGTTGTGAACGAGAAAAGGTAGTCCGAGGAGAATTGGAGAACAGAGATTTGGGGAAACCAACGCGCGAACGGAGCGTGCTCGAAAAATATTATCAACAGAAGAAAGGTGCAATTTAACAAAGGAAGAAAGGGAAACAGTGCGCCGTTGTCCGTCAGACACTGCTAGCGATATTTGCGTGGGGGTGGTTAAAGGGCGAACTCGAAGGCCCAGTTTTGTAACCAAATGCTGATCAATCAGAACTAATGATGATCCATTGTCAATAAGGGTGTCAACAGCAACTGGGCTGTCCACAAGCGGTCTGGTGATATGGCACCACCATCAGAGATGAGGAACAGAAATCAGAATGACGTACTCATTGTCAGAGTCCAAGTCTGGTTCATAACCAGAAGGGGGCATGACAACAGCAACCATTTCATTATCGAATTGGATACTTGCAACAGTAGTTTGCATGCTCTTTTTGGATAGGTGCTTGATATCATTGCTAGTAAGAGGCTTGTAGGATGCACTGTTGGGGAAACTGTTGGGGCAGTTATGGGTGTTACGAGTCTAACTCCTTAGACTGGAAAGGCTATCAACATTAAAGTGTTACGAACTTTCTACTTTTTCTGATTCTCTCGTTGCCATCCTCTCTGTTCCTCTCTGACTCTCTTCCTTTGCCATATGTCCCCCTTTTTGCCTAACGAACACTATTCCCTTTCAGGCAGATCTCTTATCTTGCCTCATTCCTCTTATCTGATCTCCATTTGATTACTATCTCCCCATTTCCCCAGTAGATCGTTATCGCCCCACTGATCTCTTAGATAACGCTTATGATAGGATGGTCCGTGCATCATGGGGAGTAGTATAAATACCCAAGTGCATGTAACTATATCCCTAAGCTAGTTCTACATAATCCAACGTTGTTCTAGTCTTGTCCTCATTGCTATTAGACACTTCGTCTGAAAGCCTTGAGTAGTATCTTTTCGACTCTTTGTCTTAAAGGTACTTGAAACATAACAAAAGAACTAGCTTCTTCCTCGCTGGAAGTTATCAAATGCCAGCATTCTGCCTACATTCCAACCCTCTTCATTGAGTAGTGACAATGACAGTTCTGCCACTCATTCTCATTCCTCCCCTTACCTTTCACCTTCCCCCATTCATGAGGACAACCCCCTTCCTGCTGAGGAAGAGATCTCTCCCCTTGAAATCACTCCACTCCCCATACCACCACCACCTCTCCCCCTCCTACCTTTACCTCCAATAGAAGAAGCTCTCGATCTCCCTCTGCCCCCCACACGTCTGACTGAACTGAAAGCCGGCCTGCCCAGCAATTTCTCTGGTGATTCACAAGATGCACCACATTAGGGAATGGCTATGATGGCCTTCTTCACGCTGAACCCTGATGTCTACGATATGAACGGAAAGAAGATGCTTGTTGCATTAAGTAAGATGATCAAAGGCCGAGGACAGACCTTCACTGAAAAATGGTATCGCCAGCTTGGCAACACAACATTCCCTGCCAGGCAGAAGACATATGAGAATATGATGGATGACTTCTGCAAGACGTTCTACCCATTCAACTATAAGGATATGGCCCGAAGAAAAATGCAGGATATGGTACAGAACCTCCGAGAGAAGGATGGTTTTCAGAACTACATTGCTGATTTTCAACTACATGCCGCATGGTCAGGAGTGACTGACCAAAACACTCTTATCAATGCTTTCGCCTGAGGATTAGATCCTCGTCTTGCCCAGATGGTCCTCTCTTCTGCTGCTGTCTCAGACACCCTTGAAGGTTGGGTAACCGATGCCTCTAAGTTTCATGCTCAACAGCAATGCATCACCGACCTTCGTCAAGGAGGAAGTTTGACAGCCCACCGAAGAGATCCAAATGCGATGGATGTCGATGCTATCACCCTCTCCCCAGCCAACCACGCAAAGCACATTAGAGAGAACCATTGCTTCCTGTGCCATAAGATCGGGTGTTGGACCAGGAAACATTGAGGAGAAACACGAAATCCTCTTCCCTCCTGTTCCTCTGGAGGACCTTCATCCTCTTGCCCCCGCACCTTCCCCACATCAACATCCTTCCCCTGCCCCTTACCCCAACCTCCGACTCTGAACCAACCGACCATATGAACGGCCACCACTGACTTTACTGACTATGTCTCTTCCCTTATTGAAAAAGGGAATACTCTAATGAATATCCGAATGGCCCTAAAGGCAATGTATGAAGGGGAACAGGAAGACCCCCAGGCAATGGATATAGCCTGTATAATCATTCAGGGTTTTTAAAGAGGAGGAAAGATCAGTCGATGTCTTCTCCTCCTCCCTCTGAAGTAGCAGCAATGTACACTAGTAAGAACGATGAAAATGCTATGAGAATCCCCCTCTCCTTCTCTGCTGCGAAAAAGACAGTCGACCTTCTAGCCCTGGTGGACAGTGGCACTTCAGGAAACTTCATTGATGAGAAATATGCACAACAACTTCACCTCCCTCTCTTACCACTTCTCCCCCACCTTTACATCAATAACGTGGATGGAACAAAGAACAGAGGAGGAAATATCCATTGGAAAGCCTGAGTTCGGCTAACATTCCAGGATGTCACCTGGACAGAGGAACTTTATGTAACGAACATCAGGAAGGAACAGATTATTTTGAGATTCCTCTGGCTACAACAAATGAACCCCATCATTGACTGGGGAACAAATACAATTCAACTTCCATCTCCAGACGTCAATGAACCCCCCTTGGCACTCCAATTCCTTTCCGCCTCCCCTAACACCAAAATTACTTGGCAACTCACCTGCTGAAATGAGGTGAAGAAACGAAAAAACGAAGCGATCGCTAAAATGACTATTGCCATGGAACTCACCCAAAGAAGTGACAAAAAGGAACAAACCCTTCCCCCATTTATAGCTGACTACCATGATGTCTTCTCCAAACCGACAGAAGGGACCTTACCCCCATCTTGCTCCTTTGATCATTCTATATCTCTTTCTCCCAATTTCATCCCATGAGTAGCAAAGACATATCAGCTCAACCCACAAGAAATGATAGTGTGTCGAACATTTCTCGATGAGAATCTCCATACGGGTTGGATAATTCCTTCCCAGTCACCACAAGCATCCCCTTTCTTCTTCGTCCCCAAGAAAACTGGTGACTTACGACCTTGCCAGGACTATAGATATCTAAATGAATATACAATCAAGAATGCTTATCCTCTTCCTCTCATCCCTGATCTTATCGACAAACTCCAGTCTTTACAAAGATAGACATTCGGTGGGGGTATAACAACATGCTCATCAAACCGGAAGATCAATGGAAGGCTGCCTTCATCACCCCCTTCGGTCTGTTTGAACCAACTGTTATGTTCTTTGGCCTATGTAATTCCCCAGCCACTTTCCAGGCACTGATGAACCATCTCTTTTGCAACTACCTGGCTCAAGGATGGCTTGTCATTTATATGGATGACATCCTGATCCATTCCACTGAATTAGAGATCCACCATCTTCACACCCATCTTATCCTTGACCAGTTACGAGAACATTCTCTTTTCCTCAAACTGACAAAGTGCACCTTCAACACTTCAACAGTTGAATACCTGGGACTGGTCATTACACACAACTTGGTGGGGATGGACCCCATTAAGATTGCCGCCATCACGGAATGGTCCCCTTCTATGACTGTAAAAGGAGTCTGCTCATTCCTCAGATTCTGCAACTTTTACTGCAAGTTCATTCCTAGTTTCTCCCAACTTGCCACTCCCCTCTACTCCCTCACCTGTATCTCTCACCCTTGGGGGTGGACCCCCCAATGCCAACATGCTTTCGACATGTTGAAACGCCTCTTTACCATGTCTCCTGTTCTCCTCCTCCCTGACCTTACTGCTCCCTTCTTCGTCATGACTGACGCTTTTTTGCTTGCCACTGGAGGGGTCCTTATGCAGAAGGATGTCAATGGGGACCTCCACCCTTGTGCTTACCTCTCCTATACACTCTCTCCAGCTGAATGCAATTATGATATCTACGATCGGGAGCTCCTTGCGGTCATTCATGCCCTTGCAGAATGGAAACACTATCTTTGTGGAACTGGTCTTCCAGTGACGATCTATACAGACCACAAGAATCTTTCCTACTTTAAGCACCCCCATCGACTCTCTTGCCATCAAGCTCGATGGATGTTGTTCTTTCAAGACTTTGATCTTTGCTTTTCCATCCAACTGGGGTCAGCGATGGGACCAGCTAATGCCCTCTCTTGCTCCTCCTCCACCAACACCTCCACCGACAACGCGGACGTGACCCTCTTACCCCCTGACCTCTTCATTCATCTCATTGACGCTGCCCTTCGCAACAAGATCACTCACTCTTCCCCCTCCGACCTTCTGGTCCTCTCTGCTCTTGAGTGAATGCATGAAGGTTCCCCTCTTTTTCCCCATTCTTCTTTTCATGACTGGTCCTTCTTGGATGGCCTCCTCTATTTCTACTCCTGTCTTTACGTCCCTCCTTCTTCATGCCATGCTCTTGTCTCCTTCATTCATTCCTCCCCAGCTGGTGGCCATGGGGGTCAGTTCCATACCCTTGCTCTTCTTCAATGTGATTATTGGTGGCCCGGTATGTCAACTTTTGTCTGTTCCTTCATCGTGGGCTGTCTGCTTTGCCAGTCTTCAAAACCCCTCACTTCTCTGATCCTCCCTCCTCTTTCCCCTCTCTCCTCCTCTGTGACCTGTCCGTTTCAGCAGCTCTCTGTTGATCTTATCACTGGCCTTCCTCCTGTCAGCTCTTTCAACTCGGTCATGGTCATGGTCGACCATGGCCTTACTAAGAGGGCACTTTTCATCCCATGTTCTAAATCAATTGATGCTGCCAGGGTTGCTACCCTCTTTTTCCATCATGTATTCCCTCACTTCGGCCTTCATGATCAACTCATCTCTGATTGAGGGCCACAATTCGCCTCTGCCTTCGCATGAGAGTTGGCTCGTCTACTCAAATATGATGTCACACTATCTTCCACCTATCATCCTTAGACCAATGGACAAACTGAACGAGTAAACCAGGAACTAGAAACATACTTGCGACTCTTCTGCAGCAACGAACCAATGACCTGGCCAGATTTCCTTCCTTTTGCCCAATTCCACCACAATTCATCCATCCATTCCTTTACCCAGTGCTCCCCCTTCTCTCTCCTCTTGGAATATGAACCCTGTGCATATCTAGCTCTCGGACAAATGTTTCTCCCTGCACTGACTGATCAACTCAATGACTTAGATAAAGTGCGTTGAGAAGCCTTCACCACTTATGAACTCTCTCAGCAGCTGATGCATGCACGGATCCACAGCAAGTTCTGCCCCTGGAAAGTAGGAGATAAGGTATGGCTAAAAGCCACCAATCTCCACCGCAGTACCCCATGGAAAAAGCTCAATCCCCTTTGAGAAGGACCCTTTGTCATCACTCAGATTCTCTCCCCTGTGGCATACCAGTTAAAGCTTCCTCTGACATAGAAGGTCCATAATATCTTCCATGCTTTCCTTCTTTCCACGTTCCACAGTACCCCTGAATTTGGTACCCCGACACTTCGACCACCAGCGGAGATTATCGACAAAGAGGAACAATGGGAGATAGGGCATATCTTACGGCATCGAGGAGAGAAGAACTGACAGAAATACTTAATCAAGTGGAAGGGGTATTCTCATGCCGAAAATACATGGGAACTGGAGCGAAATTTATCTGGTGCACAGACCATTCTCCTCACATATAAACGATGACATTCATTGTAGGGGGATGCTAACTCCTTGAAACATACCCACTATTCATAACAACTTCACTGAATCTGATTCCTCTACCACCCTTCCCATCCCCAACAACTTCCCCATCCACACCAACCATCTCCCGAAATTCCCTTGCTGTCTCCTGTATGCCGCCATCCTGCAAAGTGCCCCCCTCCTCCTCAAGATCGCCACCAATCCCCTTGCCTCTGAAGCACTCATTGAGAGATGTATGCTTTACTTAACATATTCTACCCTCTGTTTGTTGCTTAATGCCATGACTCCTCACGACCGCCCCTTTGTCCTAGCTGCCGAAGGCAGCATCTGTATTACGCAAGCAAGAATCCAGACTCTGGATCTGCTCTATCGCCTCCATCTGGGGGATGTATTAGACACCTTGCCATATGATTCAATGGCACAGATCATGTTACCTCTTATTCGCACCCTTCACCCACATGCGTTAGCTACTTATCTTGCCAATGATGGCGACATACTCCCATCTCCTCGACCTTCCTTCCCCAGTCCCCCACCATTATACTGACTAGCACCTTTGCCCTCTACTCCACCCACTACTCTGCACGACTCCCCTCCTGGCCTCTTACCCATCCTGGAAGAAATGCCATCCCCACCACCATGCCGTCCTTTCTCCACCAACTCTCTACCTCGACGACAACGATGGACAGTCCTGTCCTTTGGTCTCCCCTCTTCCATCATTCAAAGAACTGCATCAGCCACCCCTTCCCAGCCGTCCAGCATGTCTGCCAACCCCATTGACATTGATGTGGGGAGCCCTCCCTTTCTCCCTCTCAATCCCCTGGCTGATGGTTGGGAGTCTTTTTGTAGATGGTGTAGAACATATGATTCTCACTTGGGCATCCATTGTCAAAATTACGTATGCCCCAGTTACACTCATCGAGCATCCGGCCACTCTCTCCCCAATTGCCCCAGCACCATATGCCCCACCTGCTATCTATCCCATGGGACTGCTTCCTGCAGCACTCTCTGTTCCTTCTGTCATCACACCCATGGAACAGCCCCATGTCCCACTCCACAATGTACTGAGTACATAGACATTCACT
>JBBPKO010000312.1:7444-17905 GCA_038089295.1 Xerocomus amazonicus
ACGATATTCCGTTAGCTTGGTATGAGCTGTTCTTATGGCAGGGGGTGCTTGGACTGGGAGAGGGGGTAAAGGGCGAGGAACAGAGAAGGGACGATGGGGAGAGGGGGGAACTCCCCTCGGTGTCGGGCGGAAGGAGAAGGGAGAACTCCTTGTTTCTCCACGATGTTTTCCTGTCCAGCATCCGACTTTGTGACATAAGAAGCAGCGATTCTCTTGAATATGCTTTGCTCGATTGGCTAGGGAGAGGGTGATAGCATCTACATCCATAGCATTTGGATCTCGTCAATGGGCAGCCGACGTTCCTCTCCAACGAAGGTCAGAAATTCGCTGTTGTTGGGCATGGAACTTGGAGGCATCGGTCACCCATCCTGTAAGGGTATCCGGTACTGTGGCAGAGGAAAGAATCATCTGGGAAAGTTGAGGATCGAGCCCCCATGCAAAGGCATCAATGAGAGTATTCTGGTTGGCCACTCCCGACCGTGTGGCATGTAACTGAAAGTCAGCAATATAATTCTGAAAACCATCCTTGTCTCGGAGGCTTTGTACAGTTTCCTGCATTTTTCTTCTGGCCATATCCTTGTAGTTGAAAGGGTAGAATGTCTTTCGGAAGTCATCCATCATATTGTCATATGTCTTCTCTCCGGCTGGAAATGCTGCATCGCCCAGTTGGCAGTACCATTTTTCTGCAAAGGTCTGCCCTCGACCTTTAGTCATCTTGCTTAATGCCACTAGCATTTTCTTTCTGTTTGTATTGTAGATGTCTGGGTTTAGAGTAAAGAAGGCTGTCATAGCCATTCCCCAATGCAGTGCATCCTGAGAGTCACCGGAGAAGTCACCAGGTAACCTGGCCTTCAATTCAGTAGGACATGGAGGGGCTCTGAGAGCTTCCAAGGCTTCTTCCATAGGAGGTGGTGGGGGGAGAGGTGGTGGCAGTACAAGAGGGGTTATGTCAAGAGGGGAGATCTCCTCAGTAGAGAGGGGGATATCCTTGTGGATTGGAGACGGTGAAAGATAGGGGGAGGAGTGAGAGTGAGACGCGGAATTGTTGTTGTCGCTACTCGATGAAGGGGGACAGAATGTGGGCGGAATGCTGGTGTTTGATAACTTCCAGCGAGGAAGAAGCTAGTTCTTTTGTTATGCTTCGAGTACCTTAAGACCTTAGTCGAGAGGTACTACTCAAGGCTTTGAGACGGAAAGTCGCTTAGCAATGAGGACAAGTCTAGAAACTACGTGGTATTGCATAGAACTAGCTTACCGCTACAGATACATATCACGAGGTATATATACTAGTCCCAATGGTGCACAGACCACTCTGACTAAAGGTTATCTTCCCCAATCTATGAGGTTGCGATGAAGATCAGTTGGGGACTTGGGGTAATAGTAATCGGATGGGGTTGATAAAGGAACACAAGGCAAGATAACGATCATTGCCTAGAAGAAGAATAGTGTCCATCGATAAAGAAGAGATCAGATCAAGATAAGAGACAATAAGGGTGATCATAGAAAGAAATTGTGGAATGAAGAAAAAACGTAACACCTAACTCAATACTATCTTCCTTTATCATTCCCTTGGATCCCGTCATCTATGACCTCCATCCCAGAACCTATCCTCTGAGATCCCCTTTGGACTATGCCAGCTGAAGGCTTCCAATCCCAGGATATAGTTAAGTCATATCCAAGATGATCACCATTGATGTCTTTTCATCTCAAGGAAGTAGACTTGTAACAAGAATATGGATAGGGAACTATCCCTTTACTATATGTATGTACTTATACTACAGAGTATGGTGCATAGATCAGGCTGTGTAAGTATGTATATGGAAGATGGTAAAGAGTTCTATAATCTTGAGTTCAGGGTTTGTATGAGATAGGCTATCTGGGATGGAAGGAAGCATACTATATGTCAAAGGAAGACAACCCAATGGGGAATAGGGTAAGGGGTATCCCATGGGTGAACAGTAATACTTCAATAGGACATAGGGCAAGAGCTTACCAGTCCAAGACACAAAAATAGAGTTGTAAAAAAGGGGAGATACATAGAGGTCCTGCTACAAGGATTGATAAGTGGAGTATAGGAGTGGCTAGGAGGGTATGTGTGACATCCAGCAGGGTGGGGCAAGTAAAGGATAGGGCATAGACAATGAGGAGAATATGATATATCATACTGGGGAGGAGTACTTGGTGTAATGATTCAGAAAATCATAACAAAGAGTAGAAATAGTGAAGATAACTAAGTGTAGTGCATGAAAGTGTACATTTTGGCAAAATAAAGTAGTGGTATTGTGATACTACCCCCTTTTTTATGGCAGGAGTCCCTACTGCCAATGTATCTATAAAGGGGTAACTGTAACTACTTTATCTATTTTAATTTCTATAGAGTCCTTCTTACACCAAGGTCTCCATAACTTAGAGTAAGGTTCAGTTACAAGGTAGTACAGTTGGTGTAAACAGAATAAAGGAAAGAAACAAGAGGTAGAAAGAAAATCTTGTATATACAGTGACTCCAAAAACTAGCCCAATGTTTAACTCTAATCTAGTATATGAAGCATACTACAATTATATGAATGAATTAGATCTTACTTCTATGGGATGTATTGTAGTATGAACCCCTGGCTACATCTTTGTTCTATATACCATGTGATTCCATTTATGTGTTGCCAAGATATGACCATTACAAAATGAACATCTCATTAGGCCAGTTTTTGTACTTTTCATTTGAAGATTGAAATCTCTATCAAATCAAGCTATATTTGGCCTTGTTGATGTTGCAAAGAAAGATACATATATAAATAGTATGTCTGAGTTTCAAAATACTCCCATGCATCTTTACTTTCCACTTTTATCATCATGTGATCTCTTATAGCTGATCAAAAGGCTACTATCCTTGCTCAACTTGATACTAGTCACTTAGCTCATATTATTGCCACTCAGTTTGGTATTAGACATGCCACTATATCAAGACTATCTTCCCAAGAGTGTCCAGGCCTTCAAAAGTCCATTGGTGGACAACCATCCAAGCTTTCTTCTACTAATATTTGTCATGCTATCTATCTCATCTCCTCTCATAGAGCAGAGAATACTGTTCAAGTGACCAAAGCACTCTCTGATCTCACTAATCAACCCCTCCATCCCAATACTATTTGCCATCACCTGAAAAAGAGTGGTATGAAAGCTGTTTCCAAGTTAAAATGACCTCTACTTTCATCAAAGCATTGCCAAGCTGGGTTGGACTTTATATATGTTCACAAGGATTAGACTATAGAGGATTAGAAAAAGGTGATATGGTCTTATGAAACCAAAATCAATCACTTGGGGTCAGATGGGAAGAAATGGGTATGGAAAAAGCCAGGTGAGAGGCTTAGTGATAGGCTGGTGGAGGGTACCATTAAGCATGATGGGGGTTCTGTGATGATTTGGGGATGTATGACCTGGGAGGGAGTTGGCTATGCTACCAAGATAGATGGTAGGATGGATGGTGATCTTTACCTTCAAATTTTGAAGGATGAACTACTGGAATCCATGCAGTATCACAGTCTTAATCATCCTGACATCATCTTTCAGCAGGACAATGATCCCAAGCATACTTGCAAAAAGGTTAGGCAGTGGCTAGAAGAGTAGAATTTCAGGACTATGGTATGGCCTGCACAGTCTCCTGATCTCAACCCCATTGAACATCTCTGGTGGTACCTCAAAAAGAGACTTGCTGAGTATGAAATCTCTACCAAGAGTATAGAAGAGTTATGGGATAGGATTTAGATGGAGTGGGAGAAGATACCAGTTGTAGAGTGTCAACAATTGATTGAGAGCATGCCTAGGAGGATCCAGGCAGTGCTCAAAGCAAAAGGAGGCTATACCAAGTACTAATAATATCTCTCAAATGAAAAGTACAAAAACTGGCCCAATGAGGTATTCATTTTGTAATGGTCATATCTTGGCAACACATAAATGGAATCATATGATATATAGAGCAAAGATGTAGCCGGGGTTCATACTACAATACATCCTACCAAAGTAAGATCTAATTCATTCATATAATTGCAGTATGCTTCATATACTAGATTAGAGTTAACCATTGGGCCAGTTTTTGGAGTCACTGTAAGCTAGTTTAATGGGATAGGAATTTCCCAACCAGTTCCAGTTCTCCATACGGCTGCTGTTGAGCTATTGGTCCTCCATGAGTGCCCTGCATTTGGTTGAATTTCAGGGCCAAGAATGCCCACCTCAGCTGGCCCTACTCCTCATATTGGATTCCATCCATAGTTGCTGGATGAGTCTGGGTCAAACTGGGATGGATCTCCAGTGATGAGAGTGAAGCCCCTGGTAGTCCTCCAGAAGTGAATAAAGGCAGGCCTATAGTCTGTGGTGGAGTGCCAGGTGAGAAATATGAGGAGGGAGGTGAGACAGATGGTGATGATGGTGAGGAGGAGGAAGAAAGAAGAAGCTAGACAGGTGAGAAGGATGATGGTGGCAGTGGAGAACATGGTAAGAAATGATGGAGGTGATGGAGGGTTTGGATAGCAGGTTGGGGAATGTAAGAAGAAATGAGTCTCTCTTAAATATCTGTCCCAGCCTCTAGATCTAGTCTAGAGCTCATGTTAGATGAGATATCTGGTTCTTTGTTGTGAAACAGAGAAGCAAACTCTTGCATAGTTATTCCTCATAGTTTGTGAGGTGCAGAAGCATGTTTATGATGATATGCCTCAACTACCTCTTCTGCATGCTTCAAGTGTGATGCTGGTTCCCAGATGTGATCTGTTTTGTCCCATCCCTTCCAATGTACTAGGTATTCCATTCTCTTTCCTTTCATGTGAGATCTTGCAATGTATTCCACTTCATACTCCTCATGTCCTTTCTCAGATACTTCTATAGCATTAGGTCTGAGCTTGGGTTGTCCTGGCAGTACATCCCTATAGAGTTTCACTTTGGAGATATTAACTGTAGGATGGATTGACACATTCTTTGATAAGTGAAGTGTGATAGTATTTGGGAGCACCCTAGTGATAGCATATGGTCCAATCCATTTTTGAGTGAACTTCTTGGCAGTGTAAGGGAGTTTTAGATGCTCTATTGACAACCACACTTTATCTCCTATGTAATATTCTGGTGCTTCAGATTGCTTCCTATCTCTCTGTAGTATCATCCTATCCCTAGTTTCCTCCAAGGCTTGTTGAATCTCCTTATGACTTTTGGCACATTCCTTTCCATATTGCCCCCCTAGATCTGAGGCTTTTCCTTCAAACCCTAAGTGAGGGAAGTAATTTCTGGTGATTGTGAAAGGGATGATGCCAGTGGCTATAGTAAAGGAGTTGTTGTGATGGAACTGTGCCATCTTGATCCATTCTGCCCATTCTTTTTGTTTCTTAGCAATATATGATCTTAAATATTGTGTCAGATCTCTGTTAATACACTCTGTTTGACTATCTGTTTGAGAGTGATAGGCAGTAGAGATCTTTTGTGTAATGCCAAGGAGTTTGCATAGCTCTTTAGTGAACTCTGATACAAACTGAGGTCCTCTATCTGAGACAATTGAGGAGGGAAGTCCATGATTACACCAAACATCATCTCTAAATAAGGAAGCTAATTGTTTTGAAGAGATCATTTTGAAACATGGAATGAAGACCATCTCTTTTGAAAAGCAATCTACAATAACACAGATAGAGTCAAACTTGTTTGAAGATGGTAGTCCAGTTATAAAATCTATAGAAAGATCTGTTCATGGTTTTGTGGGTATTGGTAGAGGTAAAAGCTTTCTTGCTAGTGCTTTTGAGGATCCCTTTGTTTGGGTGCACACTTGGCAGCTATCTACATAAGATTTGGTGTCTTTTGATACACCTCTAATCTCTGTACTAGGCCCAGATAAGCCTAATATGTGAGATCTAAGGAGAGGGGGCCTAGAGAGTGAAAATCTGAGAAAGTGAGGGAAGTGGAACTGAATCTATCTTGCTTAGCTCCTCCTCTAGAGGGAGAAAACCAAGAGAACTTGACTAGGGAGTGCCCTGGTCAAGTTCCTTGGCCTTTATATACTAACTAACTATTTACATGAGTTGTACTTAGATCTAATGATTGGATTGTCTAGGGCATAGAGGGGCATGGTTAGCACATGTAGAATAAAAGTATATACATGAGGAATCCTTGCTGCAGTGGCAGCATAGCCCTAGTTATGATGGATCGCATTTTTGATACATAAGTCACCCTTGGGGTTATCTAGAGATCTGCCATCAAGGGGGTGGAATCTATGGGAGGTAAGGGCGTCCATGGGTGCTTCTAGATGCATATAAGTTGAGGGGAAGAGCTGGGGCCAAGGTATCAGTCCATTAGTCTAGGAATTATAGGTGAAGATTTTGGGTTTTGGTCCCTTCTATAGATAAGATTAGATAAAAGTACCTTAGAGTGAAAGTAGCTTCTAGAGGGTCAAGAAAAGTAATCCAGGGACCTAGGGGTGATCTTATGGATTCATAACGCTATCCTCTCTCTAAGGATCGACTTCCAGGCAATCAAATGGGTGTGCAGCAGTGGTTAGATTTTCATAAAGTTAGAATAGAGAGCAGAAATCAATAAATCCCATCCTTAGGCATCTCAGAGCATTCGGATGAGCAGCGTGGAACTCAGTAATGGCTTCTTTAGTATTAGATAGATTAGCTATCGGCTTCCAGGTTTGGTCAGTTTCATTATATCCCTTCCAGTGGACTAGATATTCAATTTTGCCTCTTTTTAGATAGCTATCTATAATATAATCAACTTCATATTCCACATTGTAGTCTTCTGTGACATGCACAAGTCCCGGTGCTGTTACTGGCTGTCCAGGAAGTTGCTCTCTGTATGGTTTCACTTAGGATATATTTACTGTTGGGTGTATTTTCATAGATTTAGGTAGGCACAGCTTTACTATATTATCACCAACTCAGTCCATAATCAGGTATGGGCCAAGCCACCATTCACTTAGCTTTTTCAAGGCCTGTGGTAGGTGTAGATTATCTGTGCTAAGCCACACCTTATCACCAATTGAGTAATCCAGTGCTTTTGATCTATGTTTATCCACTCGAGTTTTCATTTGCTTCTACACTGCTAATAGATTAGATTTCATTTTAACAATGATGTTGGCCATTGTCTCTGCCATTTTGTCAGCCACTTGGGCCTTTGATGTCATCCTTGGTAAATAAGATCTTGTAATATTAAAGGGGGACATCTTAGTTGATGTCTGCTGCCAGTTATTATAGGTGAATTGTATGATGGGGAGCCAGTTGACCCATTTGGTTGGATTCTCTGTAGTGTATAATCTAAGGTACTGTTGTAGTTCTCAATTGATTTGCTCAGTTTGCCTGTCCATCTGCAGGTGGTGTGCTATTGATAATTTAGGTTTGATGCCAAGTCTTTTACATAAATCTTACATAACCTATGCAGCAAACTGTGGGCCATGATTGCTGACTATCATTTGAGGTAGTCCATGGTCTTTCCACACATGGAATAGATATAGCTTGGCTGTTTCTAGTGCAGCAGTAGTTTTATTGCAGGGGACGAATTCTACTTCTTTTGAGAATTGGTCAACAACCACTAGGATCGCATCATAACTATTGGATAATGGTAGGTCTATTATGAAATCAGCAGAGATATGCACCTAGGATATATCTGGTACTTTGAGCAGGTATGGTTTTCCAGCTGGTGCTTTGTTGAAGGCTTTGAATCATGCACACCAGTCACATCTAGATATGTAGTCTTCTACCTGTCTGGCCATCTTTGGCTAGAAGTAGCTTTGTTTGATTAGTTCTAAGGTTTTCTCATTACCCGGATGACCTGCCACTGGTATGTCATGATGATTGGTAATGATATCTTGCTAGAGATTTTCTTCATCCAGCATATACATCTTTCCTTCTCGGTACAATATTCCATCCTGTTCTTTACAGGCCATGTATTCTTTGCATAGTCTATGTACTTCTGTTTCTTTTAGCTTAGTTATAGCATCTTTAATTCTTTGTTGGTCATGATCTCCTTTGTTGGCAATTCCAATCATAGATCAGATCTTGTCAGAGTTAATAACTATTACACCCTTATCATCATCATCTATTCTCTGCAGTGATCTTCTCTACATGAGAGTGTATTGGCCTTGCCCATCATTGCACCAAGTTTATGTAGCTATAGAAAGTTAAACCTAGATAAGTACTATGCCCACTGCATCTATTAGCAGTTTAAGTCTTGTCATTTCATGAACCATTGTAAGTTTGTATGGTCATCCTATACTTCAAACTCATACTTGGTGTTATGAGATATCTCCTTGGGATGGAAAGACATCAATGGTGATCGTCTTGGACATGACTTAACTATATCCTGGGATTGGAGGCCTTCAGTGGCATATTCCAAAGGGGATCTCAGAGAACAGGTTCTGGGATGGAGGTCATAGATGATGGGATCCAATGGAACGGTAAAGGAAGATAGTATTGAGTTAGGTTCCTAAGCCTAACCCTGTAAAGGTGGTACAACCGTGTAACAGTGAGAATATGGATGAGGGACATTCCCCTCGTGTATGTACATACTTATACTATAGGGAATGGTGCACAGATCAAGCTATGTATGTATGTATATGGAAGTAGTCCATAACCCTGGGTCAAGGGTTGTACAGGAACGGTCATCCACAGGAAGAGAAGTAGACATGCATAGTAAGGAAGCATGCTACAGAGAAGAGAAGCATACAGGAGAAGCAACAGGAATGGCCTGTGGCAGAACAGAGTAAAGGGTATTGCCAGGGCAAAGAGGTAGTACTACAATAGGACATGGGGCAAGGGCTTACCGGTCCAGAGTGCAGAACATGAGGCATGAGATAGGGGAAATGCATAAGGGTCCTGCTGTAGGGACTGCCAATCGGATAAGGGGAACGGCCAGGAGGGTATAAGCGACTACCAGCAGGGTAGAGCGCACGAGGAATAGGGTAAGGACAATGAACGTTAGATGATAAAGTGTACTGAGAATGACCACTCAGTGTAACGCTAAGGAAAATCGTAACACTTGGCACCTTCTAGGTAATGATGCCATATCTCTAATGATCTTATCACACTGAGCATTTCCTTATTGTTGACCAGATAGTTCTATTCTTCTAGGGACATGGAGTGGGATACATAGGCCACTAGATGCCACTTTTCCTCTTTTAGTATAGATAACACCACCTCTGTTACATAATTGGAGGTGTCTGTCTCTAGCCAAAATTGACAGTCATTATCAGAGTATGCCAGAATTGGCACTTTAGTAAATAATCCCTTTAGTGTATTAAATGCCATCTGTTGGGGTTCATTCCATTTGAAAGGCATATCCTTTTGTGTGAGGTCATTTAGAGGCCTGGCGACCTGTGTGTAGCCTTCAATGAATTGTCTGTAAAAGTTGGCAAGTCCAAGAAAACTCTGGGCTCCATGAACATTCTTCAGAGTTGGCTAGTCTAATATGGCCTTCACTTTAGAGTCATCCATCCAGACTCCATTCTGTTATGCTTCAAGTATCTTATTGATGGTTAAGTCGAAAGATACTACTCAAGGCTTTGAGGCGAAGTCTCTTAGCGATGAGGACAAGTCTAGGAACTATGTGGTATTGCATAGAACTAGCTTACCACTACAGTTACAAGGCACTAGCTTTAAGTACTACTCCCAGTGGTGCACAGACCACCCTGACTAAGCATTATCATAACGATCTATGGGGCTATGATTAGGATCAGTTGGGGTTTGGGGTGATAGTAATCCGATGAGGATCTGATAAGGAAAACGAGGTGGGATAACGATCTCCGCCTAGAAGGAAAATGGTGTCCATCGATAACAAGAGATCTGATCATGATAAGAACGATAAGAGCGACCATGGAGGAATAAGGGAAAAACAAGGGAAAAACAAGAAAATCGTAACATAAGCTCCCGCTTTAGATATCAGTCACCTGACTGATATTTTACCATCTAGTATTGGCCCTTGGTGGCCCATGCTTCGTCGCACTCATCATGCTCGTCAGCTGGAAGGGGAGTTGGTTCGTAGAGGTTGTTATCCTCTGCCTTCGTAGAATAATCAGGGGGAGGACAGGGAGCCCAGCCATGGGAATGCCCGCAGGTTGCACAAATTCCAGAGGGGTAATTTTCCTTTGAATGCCTAGGAGTGATCCATTGACAGACCGGACAGGAGTAGGTTGGGCAGTGAATACCCAAATGCGTGTCATACTCCCCACAGTGAACACAATAGGAGTCCCATGTCTCTGGGACATCCACATCAATGGGGTCTGCTCGGGTTCCTGACTGGTGGAGGAATGTGCAACGATGAATGGGAGAGGTGGACAATCCAAAGGATGAGGTAATGGTTTTTCGTTGGGGTCAACAAGGAGCAGGAGTGGGAGTCTGACGGGTATCGGGTAACAACGGGGCGACGAGAGGAGGTGGCAAAGGAGACGAAGTAGGAGGGGAAGAAGGAGGAGACTTGGTGACGGTTCGATATGGAAGTGGGGCA
>JBBPKO010000313.1:8185-19926 GCA_038089295.1 Xerocomus amazonicus
ATCAGCCAACTTCGTGACGCGCACCTGCTACAGCCACCTAACGGTGATAATTAAGAAGAGTCATCTAGATGTTTACGGGTGACTTCTAAACTTTGGGAGAGTATAGTGCATCCAGTGACTTAGTTGGGTGTGTAGCATTGAAAAAAAAAGTACATATCCTTGCATACTTGGCAAAAGACAATTTACTAATGCCCTGACTTTGCAATAGCAAGACTAAAAGGTTTACATGTCACTGAACAAAAGACAATTTACTGAGGCCCTGACTTTGTACAAGACTGAAAGGTTTACATGTCACTAAACAAAAGACAATCTGCTGATGCTCTAACTTTGTACAAGACTAAAAGGTTTACATGTCACTAAACAAAAGACAATTTACTAAGGCCCTGACTTTGTACAAGACTGAAAGGTTTACATGTCACTAAACAAAAGACAATTTACTAAGGCCCTGACTTTGTACAAGACTGAAAGGTTTACATGTCACTAAACAAAAGACAATCTGCTGATCCCCTAACTTTGTACAAGACCACAAGGTTTACATGTCATTGAAATACAATAGCAAGCAAAAAAAGGCTGCTATGGACACAAAAACTACTTCCAACAAGAGACCCATGATTTTCCAAGCAAGGAAAAATCAGTATCAAGTTGAAAAGTGTTTTTGGAAGAAATGACTAGAGAATGGACAGGAAGACATAGAGCTTGCCTGGATGAGGAAGGAATCCAGCCCAAGAAAGAACCATCAGTGGATAGAAGACAACCATTCTCTTCATACAAGTTACCAATCAATTTGAGATCTTGTACCCTCCAAACTTTGAGAGTACCATATCCTCCAGAGACAAGCTGCCTTCCATCAGGTGAAAAGACAACAGAGTCAATATCACCTGTATGCCCTTGAAATGGACCTGCCACACACTGGCCAGTGGCTACATCCCAGATCCTAATAGTCTTGTCATCTGAGCCAGAGGCAATATATTCTCCATTAGGTGAATAGGCAACAGAGAAAACTGAGCTTGTATGTCCTTGAAGTGGACTTGCAACACACTGGCCAGTGGCTATATCCCAAATCCTAATAGTGTTGTCATCTGAGCCAGAGGCAATGTGTCTTCCATCTGGTGAATAGACAATAGAGTTGATAGAACTTGTGTGCCCCTGAAGTGGACCTGTCACACACTGGGTAGTGGCCACATCCCAAATCCTAATGGTCTGATCTGAAGAGCCAGAGGCAACATATCTTCCATCAGGTGAGTAGGCAATAGAGCTGACACTATCTTCATGTTCCTGGAATGGACCTGCAACACACTGGCTAGTAGCCACACTCCAAAGCCTAACAGTTTTATCTTCAGATCCAGAGGCAATAAGTCTGCTATCAGGTGAATATGCAATGGAGTAGATGGAATCTGTGTGTCCCTGGAGTGGATCTGACATACACTGGCCAGTGGCTATATCCCAAATCCTAATGGTCTTGTCTTCAGAGCCAGAGGCAATATATCTTCCATCAGGTGAATATGCAATGGAGTAGATGGAGTCTGTGTGTCCCTCAAATGGCCCTGCTATGCGCTTGCCAGTAGCTGCATTCCAAATCCTAATAGTTTTGTCTTCAGAACCAGAAGCTATATGTCTCCCATCAGGTGAATATGCAACAGAGGAAGTATAACTTCTGTGTCCCTGAAATGGACCTGTTATATCTTGTCCAGTAGTTGCATTCCAAATACTCATGAACCTATCCCAAGAGCCAGAGGTGATGTGCCCTCCATCAGATGGATAATAAATGGATTTGACATTAGATGCATGTCCATAGAGAGTATTGCACTCTGGCTGACCACTTGGAGATCCCAAGGTGATGGAAACATACTTCTGAAGGTGGTCAATCCAGAGTTTACACAGTGGTGAACCTATGGAAGCCTGGGGCATGGCTGATAGATACAGATGGGGAGTAGATTCCTGAAGGACAGGAGCAAATACCGTGATGAATTGGAGTGCTTCTGATGCAAGGGTGGAAGTTTCATGGCCCTGGCGGTATCGTGTTCAGCAATGCTCGATTATAACCATTTCTTAATCTCACCTCAGCCCAAGTACTCAACAACTTACAGTTCTCTTGGGCATGCCCAATAGGGGTCTCTGAAAAAAGGGAAAGGAGACTAACAGCTTCAAGCCAGAATGGAAAGAACTCTGTGAAGAACTCTGTGACTTCCTCCAGAAATGCAGGAGTACAGTCAGCATGTCGTAGATGATCCATCCAATATTGGCAGGAATACGAGAGATGGTGGGGAATAGCCACTTCAACGCGATGGGCTAGGTCGGGGACATGGGCGTTACGGACTCGGGAGTCCTCAAGATTGCATATATTGAACCTGAGCATACGTTGCATGCAACTAAGCAACGCTTGCCCGAGGAGGGACTCGTGATGGGGGGAAACTTGGACGTGAAAACATGAACTACGAGCCTCATCCAGCAGAAAGTCATAGAATGAGGTGTGGATAGGGCGGATAGGCATTTCTTCGTCATGAACACCATGCAATAGCGATCCAAGGGGCTTGATGATCACTCCGATTTCCAGGTCATCTCCCGGGCCATCGGCAAATAGAACAGAGAGGGATGCTAGCGAGAGTGGCTCTTTGAGCGCAAGTATAATGGCCATTACATTGCGGAACCGCTCTCGAGCGCTGAGCAGCGTAAATTGTTGCTGCAGTACCGTGCGGTAGAGCTCGTCCAGCGGGTGAATGCTTTCACCATTTTCGCTTCCGACGACCATCCGAAGTCGCTCACATTTGATGAGTCCTCTAGTGCCACGCCCTCCAATAAACCCGCAAGCCGTGGATGCCCACTGGAAAAGATGCTGAGAACCCCTCACAAGGAGTCGAGACCATTCTCCATTCGGCCATGAAGAGTCGAGTTCCGCGTACCGGTCCAAGGAATGATGGATATACTTCCTGATATCGTCATCGATCTCCGTCTCGGGAACGTCGCCTAGGTATTTATGGACAACCTTGGGACCAGCAGGAAGCGCTCTGATGATATCAACCTCAGGGCGAGCAGTGATCAGAAAGCGAAGGTTGCTTGGCAGGCCACCTTTGGAGACATGTCTCGACAGCGTCTTTAAGAGTTGACACCGATCGTCTGGGGTACCGCTCTCGTCAAGACCATCAATGACAACAACGAGAGGTCTAGTCGCATGCAGGCGTGCACTGGGCGCCGCGATAAATCGCTCGAGTTGTTCGTCCGGCGACATCGATGTGCGAAGCGCTCTATCAGACTTCACGATGCGCCACAGGGCAGCCTTGAACAGAGGATCGTGATCGGCCACGTCGCGCGCAATAGTACTGAAAAGATTTGTCGGAATGCACCTTTCAACATCGGTTCTATCGAAACAGTACGACGATGCCAGCCTCCGTTGTCTATCATACAGGCGAGCGATCGAGTGTGCGACCGCAGACTTGCCCGACCCGGCGACGCCGGTGAGAAGACACACTTGCGGGGCATCTTCGGCAGGATTGTCGAGAATATCACATAGGTCGCGAAGCACAGACTCGCGGGTCCCGGGCATGCAACCCTTTTCGTCTGCATATCTAGCCCCAGATGCGTATGGCATGTCATTCAAGTCGATGGCTTCCGCTGCGTTGAGACATCCATGAACGTCTAGTTGTAGTCACAAAAAGCGGACACACCGGTGCGCTCCACAATATTCTTCATACGAATGACGGTGAGCCAAGTCTGTATGGCTACGCCTTCCAGGAATTTGGTTTTGAGCTCACGTAGCTTCGCCTCAAAATCTGCGACCTTCCTGTCGATATCAAACATTGTGTATTTAGCCCCCCGTGTCGCTGCACATGTAAATCAGAGTTGCTTGTGATGGAATTCACGACGACTAACAGAATTTCTTTTGTTCGGAGTAGTCGGTAATGAAATACCCGCACTCTGTCACTTGCTGGATTAGGGGCGTGATAGTCTTGAGGTGCACTTCGTCCACCCTCAGTTTCTCAGCATCATCGACGAATGCGAACACGTCGCTCATCGAGCCTGCCAAACGGAGAATCTGGTCGTCACGATTTGCCGGATTGGCAAGTACCTGTCAGACATTTCCCGTGATCAGCAATACGGGGTATATCAAGCGATAGGCAAACCTGGTCCGCAGCTGATATCGCAGACAATGCTAGCGACGCATGTGGATGAACCTAACCCACATTCATATAATGAAGAATATAAATACTAAATGTCACGTACCTGAGCAATATCCGCTACAATCTTGTTGAAAGATTTCATTCTCTTCAGCAGAACGCCCCACGTATTCTCAAACGTCTGCACGTTCGTAGCTGTATTAAGTATGTGTCCTGCAACGGGTGGCTCTGCGGGGAGTCCTTCTTTCGCCTTCGCAACATCGGTGGCTTGCGCTGACTCAGTAGCCAGTATAAACTTGATGGTGATCCCGGATTGACCGATATCCTCTTCATATACTATGATCGTACAAGTTGCATGAGTATACCACGTCAAGCCACTCTGACTTCGTACCGTAATCCTTTGATCTCCTCGATATTCTGCTGACAGTATCGGTCAAAGTCGAGACTAGCGTATCCTTCTGGTAGCGGTGCTTTTGGTAAACATTTACGACGAAAGTGGAGAGATCGTCCACATCACTAGCATAATCGCCTTCATTTCCTTGGCGCAAAATAGTAGATGTCAACTCACAATGATAGACTTTCACTCCAAGAGGTCTGATCGTTTTTCTCCTTGGCCACGTGTGTCTGCAGGGTGGTATTGTCTACGGTAAATTGGATGTAGTATCGCCCCGCACTACCGCGCGACTGCTGGCGAGGTGAAATGCGGAGTTCAATGTCTGAAAAGAGGTCTTACGTAAGACTTTAAGCGGTTTAAGATCCACCACTGTTGGCCTACCCTTGATAGTGATTGTTTTTGCCCTAAGCCCCCTACGCCCCCTACGTTGAGCACATTCCGTTGAGAACATTCCCACTCATAGGATACCAGTTCAGTAGCGGAAGCACATACATAATTGGATTTGCATTCTCCGTTGGACTCAAGTTATTCATGATGCTTCGAGTTGACATGGGGAGTCTGAGAGAGCAATGGTGATGGCTAGTGTACAAGAAGTGGAGTGGATGGGAAATCAGATGGATGTGCTGCGGGCGGCTTTAGCGTGGAATACCACACTAAGCATGGGCTCCTAAAAGGTCGTTTCTTATCTATCTATATGTCATCGGCACTCGGCTCGGCACGTTATCGGCCACCTGTTCTTCCCTACCAAACAAACCAAAACCAAACATGGTGAAGACCGTGCGTAAAATAAAGCTGAGGTGAGGCTTTGAAGGCCATAGGCCATTCAAGGCCCTGCCCGCCCCGGTAACCTGCAGTAGCTCTGTAATCGCTTGCGATATACTCTACTACAACATCCCTGTTACCACTGCCCCATTTGAAGAGTCTGGCATATTTTTTTGAGGGTGAAGCTAAGAACCAATCTTTCAAAGATCGCGCTTAGTAAGACAGAGAACAGTGCAAGTGTGGACGCTGCTGACTACTGTGTGTGAGAAACAATGCGGCCGACGTGCCCACCGCATGCCAGAGGAGTCCCACCTTATTATACGTCAGCACTAGCCTATCTGCAGAGTACAGCATATCTTCAGCGTAAAAATTGCCGATGAAGGGGACAGAAGTCGGTTAGATGCGAAAAAAATAGGTCGTTTGCGGACCGTGCGGCTAGCGGTAAACTAGCTATGCTTTCCTAGTAATGGGAATTCGTGGAGCCCATAACAGCAAGAATCGCAGCCGCGACGGTGACGGCCGGATTGGGTCTCGGGGGCGGGGCGACGTTGCTCAAATCGTTTCAACGCCATTCCTCACCTTGTGAGCTCCAAATCTCGGAAGTTTCGTTGCAAATGTCTGGTAGCCACAGGATTTCACTTGTCGATCTCCCGAGCTCGGATCACAGAAAATAAAAAAAAGGAAGATCAACGAATGTAGGCCAGTATTACTGTATGAGTATGCCCATGTCATGAGTGTTGAAGCATAATTGCCTTCATCATCCGGCTCCCCCCCCCACCGGCACCTCCGACATTACTGACGGACCCATCCAGTAGCAAACCAGCGTAAAAGGTGTGCTCACCAGACCTTTTCCAGCCAGTGAACTATATACCGAATTGTGGGGTGGATACTAATGAACGCCACAAACTGTAGATGCAATTCGATGAGAAAGAAAGCTCACGTGCATGCATGGATAACTTTGTGGTGTGATGACGTGCTGAGTCAGCAAATTTATCGGCAAACTCCGAATCAAAATTCCAAAGCCTCTTGTCTAGTTTTACAGCTCTTCGTCGACCCCGTCTTTCGCAGCTGCTACAAAGGTTTAATTTGCCTCTGTCTGTTGTAATCTGTAGACTTCCTCACGCACGCAAACGCACGTCCATTTATTCCCTGTTTTCATTGGTATGAACAAGATTTTTTTTTCTCATTTTTGTATCTTCTAACCCCTGCAAACGTACCCTCCCACCCTCTAGCATCATTCCCTCGTCATGTCTGCTGCATCTGCAATTCACCAGAATGTCGTTCCTTCCGAGGTTGGATGGCAGTTCGTTCCTCAATATTACACGTATGTCAACAAACAGCCCAATCGTTTGCATTGCTTCTACACCAAAACCTCCACCTTCATTCACGGCACAGAGGGAGAGGAAGTCAAACCGTGTTTCGGCCAACAGGTATTTTATCGCCTTCTCATTTATATTTTACTCACCCGCCACGATGTCAGGAAATCCACAATAAGATCACCTCGATCGGATTCCAGGACTGCAAAGTCTTTATTCATTCCGTAGACGCGCAGTCCTCTGCCAATGGTGGTATCATCATTCAGGTCATCGGTGAGATGTCCAATCATGGCGATCCCTGGAGGAAGTTCGTCCAAACATTCTTCCTTGCTGAACAACCAAATGGCTACTTCGTTCTCAACGACATCTTCCGTTTCCTCAAGGAAGATACCGTTGAGGATGACGTCAGTGAGGCGGAGCCTGGTTCTGCTGTCTCTGCCTCCGAACCTGTCCCTGCCGAGGAGCCAGCGCCCGAACCCGTCGCTGAGCCCGAGCCGTCTCCTCCCCGCGAGCCCACTCCTCCCCCCGCACCGGTTCTGGAGGAGGAACCCACGACTGTCCAATCTGACCCTCCCACCCCTCCTCCGGCTCCAGAGATTCAACTTGCCGAACCAAATGGCTACCACCAGGAAGCTGAAGCTGAACCCACACCTGCACCTGTCATCCCCTCTGAGCCCGAGCCTGCCCTCGAAGTTTTACCTGAGTCTGAACCTGTACCCGCGCCCCTGCCACAAGCCTCCCCGGCTACTTCTCCCGCTCCGGTACCCGCTCCTATGCCGCAGGCGACTACTCCCACGCCTGCGCCTGCCAAGACGGCTCCAAAGAGCTGGGCCAGCCTTGCTGCCACTGATCCGAAACGATGGGGATCACAAGTTGCATCTGAGTCCAAAGGTTTGACTGAGGTACCCGCTGCATCCGTTAGCCCTGCATCGAACAGTGGCACGCAGTCTCCAGCCCCCCATGGAGCACCTCATCGTGGGCAACAACACGGTTCACGCGAACACCCTTCCGTTACCGCCGTGCTGGCCCTGACAACGCCACAGTGTTTCATCAAGGTATTATCTATCAGTGTTGTATGGTGAATTGTGGCTGATCAACTGATTACCTGGTTCAGGGTGTTGTCGAGTCGGTCAGCCAAATTCAGCTTAGTCAAACCCTAACCCAACGGTTTGGCCCGCTCAAGGATGTCGAGATCGTACGGTCCAAGGCATGCGCTTTCCTCGAGTTCCATTCGCTGGATGCAGCCAAAAAAGCGATCATAACTTCTCTGCCCCAGAACCAGGGTGGTGAGGGTGGTGTGCGGATCGACGTCGGAGGAGACGCTGGTCAGGTGCGCATTTTCGTTGAGACTCGTAAGGAGCGTGGCGACCGGCCCCAGAGCCGTCCTCGGGGTGGCGCTCCATTGAATGGTGAAACTCGTGGTGGATCTCGGGGTGGCCGCGGTGGATTCGGGCGGGGTCGTGGCGGCCCTCCTAGTACCAAATAAACATGCTCTCTGCCCTGGACAACCGGGGAAGGCGTCTTTTAGTGCGTGATGAAGGAAGGGACTGCACATATGTTGGGATACATGCTTCCATTCGTCATTCTTCCCTATGTCGCCTCACTCTGCCTTTTTTTATGTCAGTTCCCTTTACCTGTCTTGCGCCGTATGTTGTATGTCTTCTGTCCCTCTTTCCCCCGTCTTTCCCTTGGGTTGTGTCTGATGTGGTGTTGTTTTTTGTTTCTTTTTTCTTATCAATTTTGGACATCCATATTGCATGAGGAGTCGTCTAGAATAAAAAAAGAATTGAAAGCGAACTTGAGCGATGTACTGTATTTCTATCTGTTGGAAGTCGGTGCAAGTGCAGACATTTTACTCCAGATTTGGACAAAACAAAAGTTGACTTTGACTGATTTTTCAAGTCATATTGTTGATTTCTCACGTTACTTTTGTGGCGAAAAGTTTGGACGGGACGCAACAAGTACTGTTCCCTCTCGTCCAGGAACGGCACTGAAAGAAGTATGCATCAGCATCAGCCATGGTCCCCTGTTACCATCACGAATGATGAAGCATGGAGTGGGACCAGAACGACCGAATAGCCCTTGGTGTACAGATTCTACAACGATGTTCTCTTGTCCGTCCTGAAAGGGTCGATAGCACAGTCTGCACCGAGTTTTTTCAGCCACTACCTATATACATCCCGTCCTCCGGGGTTGCAATGGAAGCGAGTGGCATTCTCCGGTTTCGTTTGTTGTCATAGCAAATCGCTGACCAACGCTCAGCGGGAAAAAATAAAGTTTCGACACAAATTTACACTAAAAAAGCAGAGATTGGGCACAAAGATGACTTGAACCGTTACCAAAATAAGTAATAGATTACAAGGATCAACTTTTCCCTTGTTCCAAAACAATTAACAAGTAGGCGAATTCGAATGTGAGTTGCGTTAAAACGGCCCTTGTATTCTCTCCTTGACGTTTCTGCGTTCCCCTCCTTCGCTAGCGGTCGAAAGATCGAGTTATGCCAGAGGATCAACAGCAAGTGGCAGCTGCGCCTGCTGCAGTGTCACAATCCAAGTCGAAACACGGCCAAGCAACCTCCCAGGCTGCACCTGCTCCGCGCAAAGTACGCTTCAACGTCGGTAAGCAGTGATGCGCCCATTTCTGCGTCTTTTTTCCCTCCTTCTGTTAGCAGAACGTGCCGATCATAACCCTTTCAGGCACGCAATACCAAGTCCTCGATGTCGTCGGTGAAGGTGCCTACGGCATCGTTTGCTCCGCAGTGCACCGCCCCAGCGGACGTAAAGTCGCCATCAAAAAGATCACCCCCTTCGATCACTCGATGTTCTGTCTCCGAACCTTGCGCGAACTCAAGCTCCTCAAGTTCCTCAGCGAGGCTGGTGTGAGCGAGAACGTGTGTTTGTCTCTCCACGTGAATCAGTCGCGCTCGACGACTTACGTAGAGAACCCCCGCCGCAGATCATCTCTATCCTGGATATCGTCAAGCCTCCGTCGCTCGAAGCGTTCAAGGAAGTCTACCGTACGTCACGCTTGCCTTTTGGGAACCGTGCGCGAGCCCCGACGTGTTGGCTGATTTCCCTCGCTGTTGTCATCACACTTTGTCAGTGATTCAAGAGTTGATGGAAACAGACATGCATCGCGTCATTCGGACGCAAGATCTCTCGGATGATCACGCGCAATATTTCATCTATCAGACCCTTCGCGCGCTCAAAGCACTTCATTCGGCCGATGTCATCCACCGCGATCTCAAACCATCGAATCTACTTTTGAATGCGAACTGCGATCTCAAGGTCTGCGACTTTGGTCTCGCACGATCTGTCAAAACGGCAGAGCCTTCTGGTACTGAGACCGGGTTCATGACTGAATACGTCGCGACGCGGTGGTACCGCGCGCCGGAGATCATGCTCACGTTCAAACAATATACCAAGGCGATCGACGTTTGGTCCGTTGGATGTATATTGGCGGAGATGTTGTCCGGAAAGCCGCTCTTTCCCGGACGGGATTACCATCACCAACTGACGCTCATATTGGACATACTGGGGACACCGACGTTGGACGAGTTTTATTCCATCACCACACGCCGATCACGTGATTATATTCGGGCATTGCCATTCCGGAAACGGCGACCGTTTGCACAACTGTTTCCGAATGCGAACCCTTTGGCGATCGACTTTTTGACGAAGAGTTTGGTAGGGAATTTTCTCATCGGCTGTTTGGCCTCGGGTGGGCTGATTTCGTTTTCGTCCTCCAAGACCTTTGATCCAAAAAAGCGGTTGACCGTCGAGGAGGCACTAGCGCATCCATATCTCGAGGCATATGTATGATTTATTCCCCCTGTTTCGATGTGTTCAGTTGCTCATGTTTTCGTAGCATGATCCCGATGATGAACCCGTTGCGCCTCCCCTTGACCCCGAATTCTTCGAGTTTGATTGTAAGTGCGCCTGGTTTTAAACGTCGAGTTTGTTGTCATTTTGCACGTCCAGTGCACAAGGACGACATCAGCCGTGAGCAACTCAAGGAACTGCTGTTTGATGAAATCATGTCTTTTCGCCCTGCGCCGATCACCTGACCTGGCCCAAGGATGCCCATTGAACGTCCGCACAATTCGACCTAGGCTGGTCATGCACATGATCCGCCGGGAGTGTCACTGGAAGGCGCGTGTATTGTCCTGACTCAATCTGTACTCGACCTGTGCGAGGCATGTCTATTAAGGTGCTGACCCATGGCAGGGTGCTATCGTTTGCTAAGAGGTGTTTTGTCGTCCACGTTTTAACGCTGTCTATATTTAATCATCACATTTTTTTTTTCTTCTGAAAAGCAAGGATCCCTATTTCCTCCCTTTTTCTCCTGATCGCGCCCTCTTGTTGTAATCCAACTAGAAAAAAAAATCTGACATGTAAAAAGTGGACGTACGTTCCTTGGACATACATCAATCGACATCATAGGATGATATACGAGTATAAGCGTGGAGGCTAGCAGACTTGTTCCCCAGCAATGTCTTCCTTCTTGGTGCAACCGCAACAGTGGCCAGAGGCACAAGCCTTTTGCTCTGCTTCCTCCGTCTTTGGTTTTTCCACATCAGTCAGGGGTAGTACAGGTGCGACCGCACCCTCATCCTTGGGACGACAATCTGCACAACACCCCCCATCAAAAGCGTCACTCCGTGCCCATCTGACCATCTTGACCCCCTCCCAACCAAACAACATCCCGATGACGACCGCTGTCGCCGAGTCGACCCACCACCCGCCGGCCCAAACCCGTCCGACGAGCGATCCGACGAGGAGCACGGCAGAAAGCTGCATACAAGAGAGCGCACAGAGGGCCTCTGCGTTGAGCGCGCTCGACCGGAGGGCCCGTGCGAGGGCACGCTTGGCGAGGTAGAGCGTGAGCATGAGCGCGGTGGCTGTCGCTGCGATGAGTAATGCGGGGAGAGCGGTCGAGGGACGGTCGTGCATGGCGAGGGCGGCGGCGGAGGTGGCGGCTGCGGCGAGGGCGAGGGCGATGAGGAGGGTGCCGATGGTGAGTGTGGCGATCCGTTCGGTGCTGTTTTTTTTTTTTTTTTTTTTTTTTGGGAGGTGGGGTGTTTGTGTTTGCTCTCTTTCCCTGTGTGGTGTGGTGGGGGGGGGGGGGGGGGGGGGGGGGGGGCGGGGGGTGGGGGGG
>JBBPKO010000314.1:6257-30743 GCA_038089295.1 Xerocomus amazonicus
CAACGTGAGAGACACGGCATTAGGAAGGACGTGTGCGTGTGATGTGTTATCACAAGATGGCAGGGTTTCCTTATAACACACCATCAGAACAGTCAGTCATTCGAATGAAAAGGCTAGAAAAAAAACATACATTGCCCGAATCGCCAAAATCAGCTTCAGAAAGTAATTGTCCACGAAGAAGTTTCCCCGTGTGCGTCAACGAAAAATCAACCCCTTTGCTACGAAGATCCATTAATGCCCTGAGTGTCACGACTGGTGAGTTTTGGAATGTGTGCGCGAGCCAAGTCCCCGAGTATTGCAAATGTCGATTCTCTGGTAGGATGAACCCATCGTGCTCAACTACGACGTCTATCTCGTTTCGTAAATCCGTCGCATATATGCCAAGAAAACGGCACAACCGAATGTATGTCTCGTAGTCCTCTAGGTATTGCTGACCAGCGAACACGTTCAGCTGGTCCCTAAAGGCAGAGAACGGAATCCATTTCCCCTGGATGGCGGGGACACTGTACAAAGAAAGATCATCGCATGGTTTGGCTGACTTGATAATATGCGGGGTGTATAGATGAAGATGCACTTTCTTGCCCGACCTGATCTCAGGTAGGAGATGGTTAACCTCGTAAGGGCTCAAAAGAACGAGCACATGATTAGATCCTCGTTTTGCCGACACAACCCAATTGACGGGCCGCAGGTAGTCGTCCATCTTGCCTGATATTTCGACGGTCTTCCCGAAATCGTCCGTTGCTAATATGGATTGACTCCAAACATACGCCTCATTGGTAGCCGCAGATGTCAGGTCAAGTGTCTCGAAAGCTAGCTTGAAGGCTTTGATCTCTTTCCTTGAGAAAATGGTCCAGGCGGAAAGGACTCCAGTCTTTATGAAGTTGACGACGTATGGGTCAATTGAGTGATTCGCTGGCTCTGCCCTCGGCGGCCGTTGCACTTGCCGTTCGTGACCTATCTCGTGAATAACTTCTCGCTCTTGCTCCTCGTCCAGGTCTACCGAGAGGAGCGACTGGACTCCAAGGTCCGTACGGCGTTGACCAAGGTCCGGGTAGTTCAAAAGAGCAGTATTCGAAGGTTTGTGTGGCTCGTATAACTCTTCCAGTCTCTTAGCTTCCGGCTGAATCCACTCGTCCAACAATTCCTTGGGAGTCACATGACCCTCACAGAAGCGGGACCAAGCAGCGTACCGGGATTTATGATCCATCCCTTGCTGCACCCAGTGAGGGGCCCACCACTGTATATTTTTCCACGTCTCTCGTATTGCCCAGTGAAGGATATCTGTGGTATTGATTACGTCTGGAGAGCCTTTTCCAACCACGGAACGGATAGACTGATCGACTTCGAGCGGTGCGAAGAACATGACAGAATGGCCATGGCCAAGCTTTCGCATCCGCATACAACCTGCAAGAAGCCGAGGGTTTGAGTGGACTAAGGGGAAGAGCGACAAACATCACGTGCCTTGAACCAATCGATCCTTGGTGACTTTGGGCCCCAGCGTAACCGCGGCCCGAAGTCTGCTAGGGAATCTGATGTCGGTACCGCGTGTATGAGCATCGTCGAGGTATACAACACATCTGTCCAACTGCTGCACAAACGGCGATGCTCGCAGGAGCTGTGTGCTGCCATCTCGTGTGCACACCATCAACTCATCAGCTTCGCTGAAATAAATGGCTGCAGAAACATTCGTATTGATGTTTAGCCACGCCTTGGCTAGTTCGTGGTTTCGTAGATCAAGCATTTGGGCGCCCACGTCCAAGAGGACACGGATCTCGGGCTGCTGTGCAACTAGGACCTCAAGAAATTCACGTGCAGTACGGCGCTCGCCGTTCTCGTGGGCGGTGCACATATAGTGTTCGTTTTCTGGCCGCAAAAGGTACGCGAGGACCTTTGCGTTTGTTCCACGCTGATGATCGGGGTCATGTTGCCTGATATGTAGGGGCAATAAGTGTTGTCCGTCGTTCGTTCCCGAAAACCCTGCAGCACGGTTGGTGATGATTGATCAAATGAGCATAGCCTGAGCTTACCAGTCACCAGACGCTCCTTTTTCTCCACCAAATCCCAACCTGAGCTCGATAGTTTTGAAGGAAATTCTTTAGCTTCCCCCGGGAACACGATCCTCGAAAGAAAGAAATCGGCCGTAGCTAGGTTCCGTGAGAAGAGAGGGTATAGAAATTTGTTCCATTGTTCCTCTGACTCGACGTTGACCATACTAAACGTTCGTAGGACTTCTGGCACGGCAGAGCAGCCTTGAACCCAAAGGTTGTAATCCAAAGACGGGTCTTGCTGCTTAAGCAAAAGGTGGAAACAACGTTTCAGATGATCTTCGCTGAGGCCACCATAGTAGTATGAGAGGCAAGTAAGAATGATGGTGACGTCCGGATGTCCGAACTCGGCTCTTTGTGCGGGAACGTCCTTTGCCCTGTATGGCACAGCGAGGGTGGTACGAATTGGGGCAAGACCATAGTCGACCCGCCACCGTCGTTCTCCGAAAGCAAACAAGAGAATACCATTGGCCAAGAGACCACGCAACTGGAGCAAACCCGCCCATAGAGGAGTATTCTTGAATTTCTTCTTCACTAATTCGGCATCCTCCTCAGGAACATCTTCACATGATATGAAGCTTCGAACCTTGTTCATAAGGTCCAGATCATGGAGGTAGAGCGGTCCAAAGATGATATTTGAAAGGCGACAGTCCAGAATGTCTTGCGCGATCCATGAAACTAACTTTGCACCCGCGTCTGCCTGCAAAATACGAAGGTAGGGAAAGGATCCGGGCGGCCCTGGCCCGTATTCCACTCCAAGTGGGAATAGCTCCCGAAGAGAAAGCGCACGTTTGCTTACACGATTAAGAACCTGCTGAGTGGTAGTCCATCGTTCTGGAGAGCCCTCCATGTGTTGCTGAAGGCCAAAGGTGAATATTAATTGGGACCGAACGTCAAGGATTTCGTCGCTTTCATCTAAGATATCTCGCGAGTGGGAGTCAAACCACTTTTGGAGTTGAAGGAGTAGGTTTGCAAGTTGGCCATCTTCTGCTTGAACCAGCTGTCTCTCTACGCTGACTAGTTTCAGCGACAGAACATGCTCTGGTTGGAGGACCAAAACTCCGTGTTCCTTCATGCATTCCGACGCGATTTGATGTAGGGAAGCCACTATCTCGTGATCAAGGCGGAGGGAACGGGAAAACGGAAGGTAATATATCCGCCTGTTAGTGAGACCACCGAGCCGATCTGCCAGAACATGAAGGGACTGTGCTACCAACGGTTTCGGGACAATGACACGAACAAGCTGATCGCCGCCTGCAAGAGCGGCGGCAGCGATGGGAACAATCACGGACGTCTTTCCCTCGCCCATGTTGAGTTGCATGACTGTATTTTCTTTCGAGCGTGGCAATATCATTTCATTCGCGACCTCGACCTGAACACGGCGGATCAAAAAGTTGCCTTGCAACTGTCATAGGTGAGTTAGGAGGTCAGCGGGTATGAGACAAAAAGACATACCTGAATCAGCAGCCAGTCTGGATATGATTTGGCTGTCCAGCCATCGCATCCTTCATTTTGTAATTCCTGCCAGAACTCTTCATCAAGGCCATCAATGCGTAGTAGGAGTAATCTCCGAGCACGCTGTAGTCCGAGTGCAAGTAAAACGAACGAGATGAGACATCTCTTCCATTCGCTGGAGAGTTTGAATGGAGAGTTTGATGCAAGACAGCGGGCAAGTGTGTGTGGAGTAATCCGTGGCCATTGGCCAGACCGTTCTAGCACTTGTTCACTTTGACTTATTGGACCAAAGTACTGCTGGAGGTGTTGGAGAGCATCAGCGTAGTCTGCTCTACAATGTATATAATGATCTAGAAGAGTTTCCACGGTTGGTTGTTCCGTCACGTCAGAAGATGTGGTCGTTTCCCTTCCAAAGTACTCGGCACTAGTCTGGAGATCGAAGGCATATCTACGATGGAACGTGTTTTTTGCGTCCACTTGAACCCTGGTGATTAGTTGGTGCAGTGGGCTAGAGCTAGACAACGAAGTACTTCCCACGTCGGCGGCGGCAAACAAAGGTAACTGGTTGTGTGCCTTTAGTGATGGTGCAGGTCTGTTGAATAGGTGATTTATTCCCAGCGACCACGGGGCAGAGGGTGTCTCTTTTGCGCGATCGAATGAATATTGAGGAAATTTTGGAATCGAAGGAACCTCCGAGTGCGATCTGTTCAGAATCTCCTGGACACGAGTCAGGTGCTCTTTGAGTTTCAGATTGCGAAAGCAATCAGAAAAATGACGCTGGACTCTGGAATCCAACTCCTTCACGTTGTATAAGTGGGGGTTGAGTGAACACGGTGGGGGGGTCTCGCATGGCCAAGACTCCAACAATCGATCTGCGATTGCTTTGGCATCCCTGTTGCGTCTGCTGTCGTACTTCTCAATTTGACGCTGTTTTAGAGCATCGGAGATATCACCGTATTTTGTGAGCTCCAAGCCTTCAGGGCTCCGTTCGAAAGAATGTGCGCAATCGATAGTGTGATTGCGCAAGGTGGCCAAGGAAGGCTGGCATCCCACCGAAATGGGGTAGGAATCATATGGAGGGGGGTCCTCCAGGCGAAATTGAGGATTGGACGCGAATGCCACAAACACGGGTGCCAGCTCGCTGAAGTAGGATGATTTGTACGCCATGGCAGGGAGTGAGAAGAGCAACCGAAACCACTTCTTTTCGTCGCCGTGTCGCAAAAGATTGTACACCGTGATCCATGTTGATTGAAGGTCGGGGTCTAACCATGACTTGTCAAATTGAAGAGACAGAACCGCATTTCCAGACATATCCTTCCACGGCTCCACCAATCCCCACATGTCCTTTGTGCTCGTCGCGGTGCGATGATAAACATAAGTTGCTGCAGTGAAAGCACGGTGCTCCCCCCAATCAACCTTCCCCTCCCTTGCAGGGTACAAGATATCGACATCTTCCGACGACGACCTTACAAAAAACTGGGACGGATATAGCTGAGCAGCTCGTCGTGCAGCGCGATTCAAGAGGTGATCGTCTTGCGAGGGGAATTTTTCGAACAAGGGACTCGCTCGGCTTTCGTAGAACAACTCGGCTCTTTTGTAGCGGTCCTTAGTTGCTTTGGCGAGAGTGTAAAATTCGTGGTTCTGAGAATTCACTGGAATGTTACGCCACTCCACTTTCTGGACTGTATCCTTGGAAGTCCACGTGCGCGAGGGACTAAGTGATGCGATCAACTTCCAAAGTTCGGCATCGCGCGAACTAAGGCTTGTGTTTGACCAACAACTAGCTGACTGCAGTATGGACAATGCCTCTTCCGTGCCGGGCCTGCCAGTAAGTGGATCGGCACAACATCCACTAGTCAGTGCATGCAAGTAAGCACAGTACAACTTGCTCGTCAAACTGCCATTCCCCGTCAAATACCCCAAGTCCGTATCAACTCTATAGGTTTGGTATGCCACGCGCCTGGGGAGAGGACAATTGGCGTTGATTTCGACACGAACATGGTGGCCAGTCATTTGGAATGAGACCTCGCCATCTGGGATGAGGAGACATCGGGGAATGATTTCGACAACATCAACATCTTTGAGCTTCGGTCGGAGCACAAGCTGATTGACCAACCCAAAAAGTGCCCCAACAGATTGGTTCTCGTCATAAACCATACCACGAATGTTGTGGGACTGGAGGTCCCCGTCTCCGTCAACGAAAAAGGTTAGGTCATAGCGTGGTAGGAAAACAGATAGTTGTAATGATGAGGTAGGCAGATCGGCGTCCACCGGAGATGCGCTGGCAATGAGATCTTGGGGTGACGAAATCGGCCCTAAGAGCTTTGAAACCATATCCCATGACTGACTCCGAAGGTCTATGAGCTGTTCGTGGCCCCTCCACATGCGATAATGTCCAAGAGTACAATCGATCCTCCAGTTTTCTGAGGAAACCTCCCAAGCAGCGTCAAGAGGCCGGATTTCGATGACAGATGTGGCAAGGTTCAACCAATGTGCATGCCCTTCAATCAATACTGATGGCAAGTCTCCCACCAATTTCTCATGAGGAACGAGCTGCAAGGTTTCCGCATCACCCGTACCCACAGCCTTTCGTTTGGCCCGAATCACGAGATCTGAACCGCCATTTCGGAGAGAAAAATGCACCTGAGCACATTGTGGGTACATGAATACTATCATCTATACATAAGAATGCGCTCACTTGGTGGTTTGCAAACAGGCCCCTTGTCGAGTATTCCATGCCTGGAAGATCGGCCGGTAAAACTTCAAGCATTCGCTGTAAAAACGATCATCAATCTGGAGATATTACACCTAGCACGATTGGAAATATACCTCCCCAAATAATAGTTTGTATGATGCGTGCCGCACAAATTCCTTTGGCAGTCCGGTCCCAAGCGGTTTCCCATCAACCAAGAGTGATCCATCAAGTATGTTGAAATGTAGCAGTTGCGGATTTTGACCACCTGGCGGGACCGTCGTACGCGAAAACCAACGTGAGTTCGGGGCCGGAAGCGAAATCCACTTCGAACCTGGATGGTAGTCAGGCCAAATCCTACGAATTGCGAGGTCAATGCCCTGATTGTTGGAATCGGCTTCAAGAATGTTGTGAAGAGCGTCCTCTAGACTCAACGAAGACCGATGGTCCCGGGCAAGGAGTAGCTGAGAATATAGAGACAGTCGATGGACGTTGCTAGGTACAAGGTCCTGGATTATCATGGCAGACGAGAGTAGAATCTCGATGTCTTCCGCCGAATGAAGAGCACCTGAGATCATGGTGGGACCCACGTCGAACGTGCTCCGACAAATGGCGGCAGTATCTCGTAAGCCCCCACGAAGCCGCTCATCGCCTGGGGTTCTGACCAGCTCAGCTAATAGCTCTTGAATCCAAGTGAATAATCTGCCACGGACGGCACGAAGAAGGGCGATTACCTCCACTGAGACCGCGTGATTGGGCCCTGCCACGAGTAGGCGACGAAGCAGAAGAGAAATAGTATCCATCGTTACCCCTTCCATCCAGTTGCCTTCAATATCATGTAGGAGGCTCCGAAGCTCTCCTAGAATCGCAGAGCAAAAAGTGGGCTGGAAGATCTCCTGGTGCCATGTCCACCCCGAGCTCCCGAGTGGTCCAGCTTGAGAGACCGCCTGGGCTATTAGCATATGGACTTCTGGACGACGGAAGCTCAACGATCGACCACGAAGTTCCCGCAAGATGTTGAGCCACTGAAGCAAGCTACCACTACGCAAATGTCCGAACGCCATATATTCGTGAACAGAAAGGTCCTCATGACAGTCAGCTTGGTTGGCGATGACTTCATTCGACGTGTGACAGGTGGAATCAACATATCTTTGCAGAGCGAAATATGGCCCCCGCGGAAGCTTGTGTATGCAGTGCTCCCTGCTGTCTACCCGACCCAAAGCGTCGGAGAGACGGGCACCAATGCGCAGATCGAAGCCAAAAAACTTCAACGGATTGCTAACGCAGACCTGTTCCCTCTCTGCAGGAATGCGCACGCTGGAATGTAAAAGGATGGATGTCCTCGAATCTGAACCAAGGGAAATCCGTGACCATGGGTACTTGACAAGATAGGGTTGAAGCGAAGTAAAATCAAAAAGTGGGATTCGAGGACCCTCGGACTGTTCAATGGGGGGAGAACAAACATCGACCAAGAGACGATACGTGGCAGTGCGCCACATGTTGAACGAGACTGGACAATCCAATTCGAACACTACAGCCTCAGCCTGGAATTGGTTAGCTGGCAACGGCCACTCGTAAGCATAGATCCGCATGTCGATATCATTGTCAGGCTCGGATTGACCGGTCTCTGCTATCTGCCTCCGAAGCTTAAAATAACGAGCATTCATTTCCCAGAGCTCGGCGACTTTCTTGGAACATTCATGACTTGCGTCCCCCTCGATTCGTTTCTTGAGTCCCTTAAGGCGGCCGGACTGACTGTAAAAACGGACGGCAAAACTATCCGCAGTGATAGTCGTGGAAAACACAGACCATTGGTTCCGTGCCAGCGAGTGGCGCCGAGAGATGTATCGGTAGGCACGCCGAAGGCGATGACGGCTCGCTTCTCTGCAGATTAACAGATCCTCCAGAAGACTTATGGGCACTTCCGGGGAGTAGTCCGCGAGTATGGGGACTTCTTTGATGGTAATTTGATCAAGTGCGACCCACAGTTCAATCATGGTCAGTAGCATCACCGAGAGGAGTTCTGGGTGGTCTGCGTACGCTTTTAAGGCGCTGGAAGAGTACTTCTCCATCAATATCCCTAGTTCCATGCAAGCTTCATCGTTATTGATGGCTTGGCTAACCCACGTATCAATGCCCTGCTGAACCGCCCACTCGACGTCATAGAGAACAACAAGAGGTTCCGCTTGATAACCTTCCTCGAAAGGGTTGCCAGTGATAGAGAAAAAGTCGTCGAGGGTACCTCGAGGAGAATGCTTAGGATTGAATGGAATTTCAGGAGGAGTGGCGCTATAGTTTGTGAGAACGTTGTGAAGGTAATCCCCACTGGATGAGAGCGACAAGTGAACATCTCGGGCAAGATCAAGTTGAGAGGGTGTCCACGGCGCAAATGTTTGCTGATTAGCCTGTACCTCTTTCCACCGGTTTTCAGTTATCGATCGAAGGGAGGTACACGTCTCCAATACGGTGCGTGACAGCCACTCTGGTGCGGAAGGACCAAGCTTCTGCAAGCGTCGACCGATTTTAGTTGACATGAAACAGATAAGATCACTGGGAAGATCTTCGATGATCTTCTGTTCCGCAAGGCAACACATAAAGAATAGCATGAATTCCTTGTAGGTATGATGTCCTAGAGTGGACCGAGCCAACGTCGTCTGAAGAACAACTCTGATGAGAAGCCAGAGTGGTGAGCGCCGCCATTCTGTGGACCAACGGCGCTCACACAAGGCGTCATCGCCCACACGTTTGCTGATACGGGCAACGTCAGCAGGGCGACCAACAGCTCTCAAGATCCCAGTAAGTAATTGAGCAATATCGCTAGTGTGAGTCCTATCGTTGTGCATTCGAAGGAGGAAATTCACGAGTTCAGAAAGAAAGTTCTGGTCATCTAACATGATGTTGGGAATCTCGATGGCCGGTCCAGGGTATGAGCAAAGAAGCTTTCCTTCTGTGCTCATCAAATCACGAGCATTTGGTGACATTTTGAACGCCTCGAAAATGGTGACACTCTCCTGCTTCCTGAAGATGATCCCTGCATTTTTTGCTTGGATAGGGAACGCAAGGACATCTACACCCCATGAATTTCCGAATTCTGTGTACACTAGATAGCTCACCTCCTGGATCCATGCTGTTGAACTGAGAAATAGTCCGCGCCTCATTCAGGTTTTTCGACAGAATAACAGACTGTAAGTTTTCCAACATTCTTGAAATGATATGCCATTGACAGATAACGGCTTCGCCGGCGTAATTACTGTAGAGATTTGCAGATGCGGAAATCGCGCTGACTAGAGAGTGATCCCTTTGAATGCTGTGGTCATTGTCTTGTGGAAGCTGGAGAGGGCAGAACACGTGGGTAATGAGATATTTCAAAGTGTGAATGTCACCAAGGCCAAGGGCAGTGTGAGACATCAGGCAAGATCACTGAACCTTGAGACCTTGAGGACCTGGGATGCGGGCGAGTGCAAAGTGAAAACAGGGCCGAATGGCACGTGGTTCCAGGCCATCCTGTGCTCAAAGTTAACTAACAAATAACTTTGAAGTGAGGGAACGCACTGATGTAATGAATGAAGGCCCCCGGGTGAGCTTGATCCAAAAAAAAACTCATCTTTGTCAAGGTACATGGTGATCAGAGAGAATTCTCTAGATGCAGAGTACTAGCTCGACTTCCTAACTTGAGCTTGAAGTTAAAGCTAATTATTAACTTATCTGGAGTCACGTGCTCCTAGTGTTAACAGCGTTTTCTCTCCGGTCTGAATTCGTACTCGCTCGCAGACCCATCTCCATTCGAATAGCACTATTAATTTGTAATCCCTATAGCACGAGAGCTCTCTATCACTGCGTTGTAGAGAAAAGTAGTCACGGCTCCAATCGTGTGAAATGATTTATGCAGATAGTGGAAACTTATGGCCAGTGTGCAAGGGATAGGTATCTGGGCCGTCATTCCTGTTTGCTACATCCGCCAGGCGTCTCTCCGAGGATTAAATGTGGGCATGCGCAGGGACGGTAAGGGAGCAGGATAGGCGGCAGTTTCAAGCTGGCGAAAGCTGGGCACCGCTACCCCTACCGCTGCCCTTCCAGGGTAAGTACCTATTAAGCTAGGGATCCGGTGGTAACGCTGTCGGACAGAACAGTGCGTGAACGAGCAATATGAACGAGGAACGGCATCGCACAGGATGGTCGTGGGTCCTACATATATTGGTCGTAGCATGCCTGTCGAAGTATGCCTTTCCGTGTTGGTACCCTGTCAACAGCATGCTTACAACTTCCTGTCAGCGAGGGGCCAATAAACGAAGGCACGCCCTCGGGCCAGCTGAGCAGAGAGAGCCGTCTCAGGGTATCCATCGGCATTTAGTCCTTGATTTAGTCGTATCCGTACGGATCGTGCGAGTGCCAGCCGCATGATCTCCCGTCTCTCACCATGCTCAGAGCTATTCGATAAACGACACGGACAGGCGGCCGCGGGACGACTTACTCGCGTGCGGTAGGAATTGGCACATGGCCTCGGTATCATCCACCAGCTTGTGCTGGTTTTATCAGATGCCTTTGTCAAATGTCATTTTTCCTCAATTGTGGCTCATTGGAATAATCTTCCAGCGCACCCTGGGGACGAACAAGATCATTATCCTCACCAACGAGGTCACGTTTGAATTGATACAGGCCAACGAGAAAAGTAGCGGAAGAAAAAAGGTAGATAGCGCAGGTACTTGCATCAGATCGCCTGACATTATGGAACTGGGAGAGAAGGGTGGAAAGGCTGTGGCTAGGAAGGATAAGCGAGGGCGCGGTCTCCGTCAGATGTATAATCATGGTCTTGTCAGCTCGCCGACAGCTGATCTGATGACCATGAGACGATCCATTCGACAGCATCGTTTTTTTGGACGGAGTTGGGTTCTCCCCGGGACACGTTTGGTCTGGATCGCAGAAATTTTCCTGCAGTCCCTGGCGTGTTGTAAGAGCATAATGTGGCTAAATGCCTCAAGAGGCCAGGAGGTGTACTTGAACTTGATCGATCGGAACTCGAAAAAACAGCACTTACCAGTTTTGGAGAAGCTCAAACAAATATCAATACGACGCGCGTCCAAGTACAAGTACAAGCTCTACTACTTGATAACTTCACATGGTTGCATCTACCACTGAGCAGGTGAATCCACATCCGTTGGTCACAAACTGGCGCAGGTACTGAAAGTATTCATCACAGCTCACAGAACTAGGGAGCACCACCGTCGGCGAGTAATTCTTTTGAGTCTACTGCATACATCACACTTACCATGATCGGTTTGTAGTGGTGCACCCACTCGTCCTTTTATCAGTCACAGACCACCATGCACGCACTGTATCACGCAGCTCGTCAAAACGCGTCGTGGGAGTCCTCCTAGGCCAAGATAACGGCAAGACCGTCAACGTCGCTAATTCATTCGGTATCCCGTTCGAGGAAGACGAAAAGGATAGCAAGACCTGGTTCCTAGATCACAATTACATAGAGGGTATGTATGACATGTTTAAAAAAGTCAATGGTACGTCGTTCGCGTTCAGGCGATGCATCGATCCGACGCAGTGACTAGTCCGCGAACGGATGATCGGGTGGTATCACACCGGGCCCAAGCTGAGAGCATCGGATCAAGAGATCAACGAGTTATTCAAACGATATATCGCGAAACCGGTCATGGTGATTGTTGACGTACGACCAGACACCGTCGGGATACCCACCGACGCCTATTTCGGCGTGGAAGAAATAAAAGATGTAAAATGTTTTTGTGTAGCACGTAACCTCAGCTCACTCCAGTTGTGTAGGATGGAACAGAGACACGCAAGACATTCCTGCATGTTCCGTCCGCAATCGAAGCGGAAGAGGCCGAAGAGATAGGAGTGGAGCATTTGCTGCGGGACATCAAAGACTCGACGACGACGACGCTCGCAACGCGTGTCAGCGAGCAGCTAGCATCGTTGCAAGGACTCGAATCTCGACTACGCGACATACATCACTATCTAGCGGACGTAGCTGCGGGCACGTTGCCCGTGAACCACCAAATTATCTACCATTTGCAGGATGCGCTGAACCTTCTTCCGGATCTGAGCGCGACTGTTTTGACACAGAGCTTCACGTCGAGCACGAACGATCAACTATTGGTGGTGTATTTGAGTACATTGCTGCGTGCGGTGATCGCACTGCACGCGCTGGTGGACAACAAGGCCACAATTGGGCGAACAGAGCTGGAAGAAGGGGACGAGAAGAAGGCGGTGAATGGCGATGCGAAGAAAGTAGTGGAGGGAGAAAAATTAAAGGACAAAGACAAGGATAAATCGGAAAACGATAGGGGCTTGTAGACACCACGTGTTGAGCACGTGTCAGATCCATGTGACTTTGTCTTTTTTTTTTTTTTTTCTTTACATCTTTGTTCGTCTCTTTCCAAGCACTTTGTCCTTGCAAAAAACAGCAAAAAGCTTGTCGCTCCATCAGCTTGTTTGTGCGCGTCGTTGGTGTAGACGCGGCGTTTCTAATGGACGTTCCGCAGGTTTTTTCTTCTGAACAAGTCTTGTCATGTCGACCGCCCGTGGATGTTTCAACTGTGGAGGCTGTGCGTCGTGTTTTCGTGTTGCTCGTCCTGCATTCTCCTACATGACTTCGGTCATGTCTACTTAGTAACCCACCATTTATTTTATCGACATTCCTTTCCTTCTTCTGTGTGCTGGGCGGTGCTGACGTGGACCGCTGTGTTCTCTTGCTTTCCATATCGTACCGATGACTCATGTTATCGTCGAAAAAAAATCGACCGACGAAAAAATCATCTCAATGAATGACTTTGATCCCTCTCATGTTCGCGTACATTCGTCCTATGTCAACGATTTATGGGGGGGGAATGCATCTCAGTCGGTCATCAAGCTGCCAATTGCCCGAAAGCTGGTACACCTACTTGGTAATGTTCAACTTTTCTGGGGGATTTACCACTCATTGTCCGGTGCGACTTGCATCTGGTTCAACTCAGTTATAACTGTAAGCGCCCTCTCATTCGAGGCTCTCCAAGACTGATGCTGTCCTCATTGTAGGTGGGACGGATGGCCACGTATCGCGCGACTGTACTTTGGAAACCAAAGCCAAGTCTTGCTACAAGTGCGGTCAGGAAGGTCATATCGTGCGTCTTTCTTATCCTTTGTATCAGTAGTAGCTGCTGGCGTAGGGTTCTCATTCTCACGTTCTCTATTTTCAGTCACGTGAGTGCCCTCAGAACGTCGGAGGGGGCGGCTACGGTGGAGGCGGTTTCTCGAGTGGTTCTGGCCAGGAATGCTATCGCTGTGGTAAAATCGGGCATATTGCGCGCGCGTGCCCTGAGGCCGTCAGTAATTCTGGTTATGGCGGCGGCGGAGGTTACGGTGCATTTGGCGGTGGAAGCAAGACATGGTACACATGCATCTCGATTCAGATTCTGTTTTCACTCATTGTATTCTCAGCTACACATGTGGTGGTGTAGGCCATCTGTCGCGCGACTGTGTTCAAGGATCTAAATGCTACAACTGCTCCGGGATCGTACGTGTCGTGCGTTTGGGCCGTATATGCGTTAATTGGGTCCATTCATCTGCAGGGACACATCAGTAGGGATTGCCCACAGCCACAGAGGCGTGCTTGCTACACATGTGGCTCGGAGGGGTGTGTCTTGCCTGACCTCCATGCTACTCTCTCTCACGGATATTTTCCTAGGCATATTTCTCGCGATTGCCCTGGCATTCAGGCTGGTGCCGAGGGCGCTTGATTGGGGCCCAAAATCATGCGTCACGTGTGATATCCACTTGTATTGCTAGCTGCTAAATGGGTTTTCGTTTTTTTTTTCTTTTCTTTTTTCCATCTTCTCTCTCTCTGTCTATTTTTTTTCTTGATGTCTTGACGCGATATCTTGCATGCCATGTTATCTGGGTACTGTTGTCACGAGTAGGCACTTGAATTGAGATTGAGTTTTATCCCATCTCATCGCCGTCCCGGTTTAGGCCGGACCCGACATGTCATTTTATTCACACGGTGTACGATAGGTCACCTCGCAAGTTTTCTCCTCGACTCGAGTTCAACACTTGCCGTTGTTTCCTACGTCCTCACTCTTTCCCTGGTTCCACCATCATGCAGGCTCTCCGCGTCGCGCGTCCACAAGCACACCGCCTTGCCTTCAGGCGTTTTACCACCGCCGCGCATAGTGCTGCACCTACCACTTCGTCCTCGGTAATCCCACTGAGCAACGTCGAAGCCCAATGGGAGAAACTCTCCAAGACCGAGCAAGTAACCGTCCAGCAGCAACTTGAGGAGCTGCAAAAACGGGACTGGAAGTCACTCTCAGTCGATGAGAAAAAGGCAGGTGTGTACCCACCCTCCTTCCCCATCTTTCCGCTCGCTCGGGGATTAATCGTTTTGTTATCTCGGGTGTGTGTTCTTTTCCTTGGCCATTGTTGGGGTGTGACTTGGTGCGGAATTAAAACCGGAATTGCAACAATGGTCATTGGACAGCGTACTATGTCGCGTTCGGTCCACATGGCCCTCGGACGCCCGTTAGCCCCCCTGGCGAAGGTCTCAAGGTCTTTCTCTACACGATGGCTCTCATTGGCGTGGCTGGTCTGATTTCTCTCGGTGTTCGCTCGCGAGGTACGTCTCTTGTAACCGAATTAGATTTAGACTCATGTATTGCCGTGTGTGTGATAGCGCCTCCGCCACCCAAGACGCTCACACGCGAATGGCAGGAGGCGTCGAACGAGCGCGCACGCGAGCAAAAACTAGATCCTTTCACGGGTACGTTTGCATCATCCCTGTGCCACACTCAAAACCCTGCTGGGCTTGGGACCTCGGCTTGGATGCTCACGTGCGTCCGTTCACTAGGTATTCCGTCGCAAGGCTACACGGGCAAAGGTTTCGTGCAAAATTAACCTCGCCACTACTCTCCCGTCCTCGTATATTTCTTCCCCCATGCTTGTAATTAGAATGAGAGAGGGGTTCGAAAGTGGAGGATCCAAGATTGCTCGTCCTCTTTATTGATATCTGCTCCAGCTGTTTTTTTCTTTTTCATTCTGTGTGCATGCCAGACACAGTTCTGGAGGGCCCTTGGATGAACGAGTGAGCTGTGGTACAAAGGGGCAAATTAGAGGCAAAACCGTGCTCAATACAGAAGGCGGGATTAATGGAAATCTTCTGATTGAACTTGAACCTTGTTGTACCAAGCATTGTGTCCCGATGCACCGTGAAACGGAGGGAGGTGAGAGTGAGAGTGAGCTAACTCTGCTGACTAAGCGACTGCTGGACACCGACTGGAATGGCTTGCTTGAGTACCATGTCGCGAACTGGTACTTAGCGTGTGACGGGAATCGTGCGCGGGACCACGGGGCCGACACACCCATGCTAGCACTGGTGTAATCGCCTACTTCATTCGTCCATTCCGTTTCTGTATGCGTTCTACCGTGAGGTTAAGAGTCAGGTGAAATTCGCCCTTATCACCACATGGGCCATCCTAATGACACCCGGAATGCAGTAACCGAACATATGGGTCAAGATTTCTTCTATGTGGAGCGAGTGGTGGTCCAGGTAACCGTCAATTCTCGCAATCACACCAGGCTGTTACCCAATAAAGGCTTGAATTCAAACGATTCCTGCACCGCTAGAGATACACTGACAGATGGATCGAACGGTCTGCGAATACCCCGAGTACCACCACTCAGCAAGTCACGGCAGTCTCACATCAGAACGGGACATTTCATTCGACGATATCGCCATTCGCTGGCGCAGCCTTGTCTTCAATCCTCCATTCAAGCCTACTGTGATACACCACGGTGTAAAAGTTGCCAATTTCTTTCAGGATCAAAAAAACGAGATGCATCGCTCGCATGCGGCATGGCTGCATTTCTCTTGTCGTTTTGGATGAGTATTCAAATTTGTAAGCCCGTACTCGTAATCACGATATCGCCCAAGTGCTCACTGAAGTTTGGAGAAGGGGGGCACGTTCTGTGACTGGAGCCTGGATCTCGGTATTTCCTCTGTGTTCTCAGAAACATGCTGCACGTTTCCGGTATTTGAAAAACGGCACATGGTAGATGAGAGCAATGAGCGGTGGCGTTTTTGAAAGTATGCGGAGAGTAGGATTGGGCACGGGCAACACCGCAGTGTTTCGGTGTCTGGTGTGGCGGGTACAGGGCCAAGTCCGTTGTGACAAGTCTTCGACCCACACCAACACCCTACTTTGCTCGCAGGTATGCAGGTAGGGGCAGGTATGGGCATGGTGTGACAAGTCTTTGATCCTCGGCGACACCGTACTCATACTTGCACAGGCAGTATGAAATCATCTGCTAGAGGCAAAGTCAAAACCCGCGGCGATCATGGGTCGGTGTGTGCCTGTACCCACGGAGAGCGTGGTGTTGATTCGTCAGTTCACGGGTATTACCCATGCCGTACCCTAACGGACATAAATGGATAAAAAAAAAAGAGGTTCCTCGGGGTCATCTATGGTCTGGTTTAAAGATGCCAAGACACTCGTCTCTCAGTGTGGTCAACTCTCCCATTGAAGAAGAGTCTGTTGAGGCACTGGGTGTCTTTTTTTACGTTGCGCCATTCCCCAATTTCTAGTTGATTACTGATTTTAGCATCCTCAGGTTGCTCTTTCAGGGAAGTACACATCTCTGGGAGCTTTGTGATGTGTACTATGATGTGCACTATGGTTGATGGATACGTGTCTCTAATATGGCACGTCGCCTTTGGAAAGAGAGGAAGGATTTAAGGAATTGCACAGTTTAGACTAGAAGATCGATTTGTGATTGATCATTACGCTGGCATGCGTACATTCAGCACCTATAACACTGGGTTTTCGAGTCTAGTTATTCCAGGCTGTCTTGTTTATAGGGATCATCGGGTAGTGGGTTGAATTAGCCGTTCGTTTCACCTCAATGAACTCAAGAAAGACACCGCTGTCAGTAAGGCTTTCGATCCACAGCTCCACATCACCTGAGCTGGTATCTCCTCCCAGCGGGATCAGCATGGCAACGAGGTTACCAACTTCCGATTGCCTTGCACCAAGGCAGCGCCGGGAGGCGAGGACGTATATTGAACGAAACAGGACGTTCCCGTCGACCTTCTTGCTACGCTTCTCAACCAATTTGCTATCAATGACCGCCCTCCTTTTGTGCTTCTATTTGCCTACCGCTCCGGTCGCGGCCTCACCCCACTACTCGCACCAAATACCTAAAAACTCTGGACGCCACTTCTCGCAAGGCGGGTTTACTAACCCCCTCTCAAAGGGCATGGCATCCGCATCGGTTCCACCCTCGAGTACCTTCCCGGACAGCATTCCCTTCAAGGTCGTCAAGGTTAATGACTGTTGGGCCAGCAACGCATTCCTAACATGCCTCTGCTGCCATGCTCAAATCACGGCTACCTTCCTGCAGGCCAACCCGGCTGTCAATCGACCTTCCTACAACTCACAGTTCCCACCATCCGTCATTGATCGGCCCTTCTCGATATGTCCCCCCACTCCTACCGCCTGGGATCGCAACTTGTACTATGTCCGACGGGTTGTCTCTGTTCGAGGCCGGTTAGCACTGTCTGCTTTCACCAATCACCCCCTGTATCTTCTTTCTTCTGTCCTATACCTCGATACCCATAAATATCACACAATGCATCGCATTTCCCCTGCCGCTACTTGCACAGCGACCTCCAAAGATCATCCGTGTTGAGCTGCTTCCCCCTTAGCCAGCGGTCGCGTTTTGTGGTCGCACCGACTCGCAGCATGCACCACCCGTTGTGCCGTCTGTCTGTCCGGCTTCGTCTCCCGTTGGTTCCACCACTGCCCCTCGTGCACTCCCACTCCTACTCTCTTGGAATCGCAGCTTGTGCCATACCCGAAGAATCATCATCTCTGTTCAGGGCAGAAGAGTACTACCAGTGTTCCCACCAGTCCCTTCCTCCGTAGTTGTCGTACTCTCCGTTCCTATCTACAATGGGTAGTTTACATAACCTACTCCATTTCCCGTTCCCGCCCCTTGCGGAGTGATGTCCAAAGACGATCATCTCGTCCAATCAGTGCAATCCCCCTTCACCTCCAGGGAACGCCTCAAACGCCTCCTCTCTTCCCAAAGGTGATGTGCAAAATTATAGACACGTGTCCATCGATCATGGTACACATCACAAAGTTCCATGGAATGTGCACTTTCTTGATAGAACGAACTGCTCCAATCAGGAGCCAATCTGAAATCAGGGAACGGTGCAACGTGAAAAAAAAACACCGAGCGCCTCAATAGACGCTTCTTCTATCGGAGAGTTGATCGGGCAGATAAGCAAGTCTCTTAGCATCTTTAAACCACGCCATGGATGACCGCGAGGAATCTCTGTGAAACCATGGGTGTTGAATGTGAGATGAAGTACTCTGAGTAACCTGCATCTTTCCAACAGCTGTAGGAACCCGCTGGGGGTGATAGCACTCGTTTTGGTCCATTTGCGGATATCACGGAGCTCAAACATCTCTAGACAGGACCATGAAGATGCCAATATGAGTAAGTCACCCTCATTCAGATCGACATTGCACGGAACGTCGAGTATAATAGATCTGATGTTCGTGAAGACTGTGAGAGGTAGGAGTTGACGAAAGGTAAGATTGTGTGAGTGTAAATTTTCCATGGGTGGGAAAGAAGACCTGCCGGGAAGACCATAGAGGGAAACCCCCATTAGAGGATTGTGGTTGCAAGCCTCTTGGAGGGCCACAAAAAAAGGCATAAGATCCGGTAGGGCTGGATCACAATTAAGCGTGAGAGTAATGTCACAGACCATCGGGAGATTGAGATGTTGAAAAAGCCTCGTGACAAGGGTCAAGGATGGAGATGTTAGATGGATGTCTCGCAGTGCTGTGAATGTTAAAATGGAAGTGGAAGACTTTGCAGCACAAATTTCGTCGACTAGTGACTCCTGGACGTAAAAGGTCATACTGTTCAGACAACGCAGGCGAGAAAGGTGTAAGAAAGCATCAACATTGAGGGCAATGCTATGACAATCTACAACACTGAGATTTTGCCAATAACATATGAGGTTTGAAGGTGCATCGGGGTTGAGTGCCCAGGATGGTGAACAGAAATGAGTCACAAAGGGACATGCCCTTCCGAAAGACTCGATAGCTATGATGCTGAAGAAGTATCCACAGCCTGTAAGCGTGATGGTTGTCACTTTGGGGTGTGTAAGATGTCGTATCAGTGGCTTAAGTGTCATATGCGGCTCGTGTAGCCCAACAGTATGAAGATTTGGGAAAATTGATTCAGTGGGAGCTAGCGGCTTTGAGAGGGTTTCGATAGAATCTGTAGTCAGACCAAAAGAATGATGTAGGCAAGGGAAAGCCCGTATGCGACGTGCATAACCTAGAATGGTGTCCCAGTCTGATTGGTCAAGGGGTTTCTTGAGCCAAAATAGTTTGCCCTGTAAATAGTCTTAGTAGAGTATGATAAAGCATTTTAGATAACTAACAGGAAATTCAGGCACTATACGTACCTCCAATGATTTCTCAGGCAAACATCGCACGAGAGGTGTGAGATCAGCAAGCTCAGCCCAGATCATATCCAAGGCTGGCTCTTTGAATGCTTTGCATGTCCTTGCGAGTGCGGTGAGATGTGCATTCGCATAATGACCATATTGTCTGAACCGCGAGGATCCGATGATAGGATCAGGAATGCAGTAACTGAAAACATGGGTCAAGATTTCTTCTATGCGGAGTGTCTGGTGCATCTGGATTGGTGTAGTACTAGTACAACAAGCGTGTCCACACGGCACAAGCCCACAAGCCCCTCAACCGATAGTGGACTTCGAAGACCTCTAGTTCACACAACTTTCATAAAATGTACAGTCATCCACCGGCACTTGAAACACCAAAATTGTAGAGTGTGCAAAAAGCACAACTTTGTGCTCTATCAAGATCAGGCCACTAGATCTTATAATGATGTATTACTACTTAGAACTGAGAGTGTTTTGTGAGGATCCATCAGAGTGAACCTACATAAAAATGGCTTGCAGGAATGTGTGCGTTATCATGACACCCTGGCACTTGAAACACTACTCAAAAGGTATATCTTGTTGATGAATAAGCAAATATTGATCTCCGCTTGTATATCTACAAACTCATCTCACTCACTGTCAGACTCCATGCCTTCATTTCCAATGCTCCCATTCCCACCATTCCCACTGTAACCATCCACTCTTTCAACCAATGGTTTAGAGATTGCTTTCTCTAGAGTCCCTCTTGTTGGTTTTGGTAGAGCCTGTCATCCTTCCTGTCCAGCCAGTACTTTCTCCACCTTCCAAATCCTGATCTCTTCAGCATAAGTTGATTGGATTTCTTGATTTCTTTGTTTCCATTCCTGCTCAGATTTTTTCCATGTTGTCAAAAGTGCTCCTTGTGCTTCCTGCTAAATTTGCCACTGCTTTCACCCATTTTGCAACCTTGCTTGATCAGCCTCATGCTTGCATACATGAGCATGGAAATCCTCACCAGTAAGTAGCTTTGGCATTCCATCACTATTAAGTTTACCACGTGTCTTTGCTTTCTGCTTATTCTCTTGTACAGCATGCTGTTCTGACAAATGATCACAGTAGATCGACTGAAGAACTATGGTAGATTGCATACCCAGCAGCATACTTTTATATATTGCTTCATGACGGTATGATTCTTGGAGCTCATTTTAGTAAAGCAGCTCATTTGGCCCCTCAGGATTTCTCTTGAGCAATAAATGAGTACACTGTTGTGTTGGAGACAAGAGACTTGGGATATATTGTGGAATATGTTGGGATGAGTTAATAGGTGTTTGATCTACTAGAAATCTAGTAGATATTGATGTGAGTTAATTGATAGTCTGTTTTGCAGTAATTTGCCATTCTAGCTGACTAGATGTTACAGGTTCTTGAAGCTGCCAGTTACTAGGACTGATGGTAGGATCTGGTTCTTCAGCAAATGTGGAAAATGGGTCATTATTGCTGTGGTTTGTGCCATTTAGTGATTTCAAGGAACTAGGATTAGATGAATTGTTTGTCATAGTGCTCTGATATTGATGAATCATTGATGTGACTGCATGGACAGGACTAGATTATGGAAGAGATAAGCAACCTCATGAAGATGTTTCCAGACTTGGAGCCATCATTTCCTTAGTGACAACATGGGGATTAAATGGCCATATGCCTGTCTTTTCAAATGCAATGCAAATGAGCTTGGGAGTAAGAACCTTTTGGTGAGCCTTGCCATATATACTGATGAAGTTTTGCTTTGTGACCTTCTGACCTGTCCTACTTCTATATTGATCTTGCTCATCTAACCAACATTGCTTTAGTGGACCAAAGATTACAACATCCAGTCTCTGATAAAGGTGTATTGTATATGCTGGATAGTACAAAATATGAATTTTATGCTCTTTTACATACATCAGGAAGCTTTCAGTGTAATAGGAGTTGTGTCTGTCCACAAGAAGAAGCTGATTTCATCCATTTGCTTTGTTACAAGTCTTATGATCAAAATCCTCAATCCATAACCTTCTGATCACTCCATTTGTCCAGCCCTTATCTGAATGTGCAATACTACATATGTGAGTTTTCATTTACATCTACAATACAATCAATGCTTACCTTGCTTTCAGAGTATTGTTCTAGTGCCAATTTGTTGAAAATGATTGGCCTTTGTAAATACAAAGTGGTGGAATTGTGCTGCCATCAGTACAGATTGTAACCATAATGGTGATGGTTTCTTTTGTTCCATTACGTTACTGATACTGTATTTTTTTCTTTGTAGGACCTATAACATGTCTTTGCTCTCCTAAACCTGGCTAAAATCCTGACTCATCGGCTGCCCAGAGACAATCTGGTTCAATATTCTCAGTGGTCATTGTATGACCAAGAAGATTAAACCATGCTTTATGTGTATTCTTATTGACTGCATGTTCATGGTTCAAGTCAAGAGAAGCGCTCCAGTAGACACCAAGACACTGATTATTTCAGATGAGAAATCTGTCTGTGTTATGTTTTTCCTATTTTTCCTTTGTACTTCACTATGCTCACTCTTATCGTTCTTATCTGATCAGATCTCTTGTTATCGATGGACACTATTCCTCTTCTAGGCAGTGATCGATATCCTGCCTTGTGTTCCTTATCTGATCCCCACCTGATTGCTATCGCCCCAAATCCCCAACTGATCCTATCATAGCCCCATAGATTGGTATGATAACGCTTAGTCAGGGTGGTCTGTGCACCACTGGGCATAGTATAAGTAGACAGTGCATTGTACCTGTAGCAGTAAGCTAGTTCTACGCAATCTTACATTGAATTAGACTTGTCCTCATTGCTGCGAGACGTCGCCTCAAAGCCTTGAGTAGTATCTTTTGACTTAACCATCGGCAAGATACTCAAAGTGTAACAAAAGAACTAGCTTCTTCCTTGCTGGAGGTTATCAAACACCAGCATTCCACCCACATTCTGCCCCTCTTCGTCGAGTAGTGACGACAACAGTTCTGCTACTCATTCTCACTCCTCCCCCTACCTTTCACCGTCTCCAATCCCCAAGGAAATCCCTCTTCCCGCAGAAGAGCTCTCCCCTCTTGACGTAACACCCCTCACACCCCCACCACCCCATCCCTTTTCCCCTCCGCCCACTATGGAAGAAGCCCTCGAAGCTCTCGGAGCCCTCCCTCGCCCTATCGAATTGAAAGCCAGATTGCCCAGCGACTTCTCTGGTGACTCACAGGATGCACCACATTGGGGAATGGTCATGATGGCCTTCTTTACTCTGAATCTAGAAATCTATAACACTGACGGAAAGAAAACGCTCATCACGTTAAGCAAGATGACTAAAGGCCAAGGGCAGGCCTTTGCAGAAAAATGGTATTGCCTGATTGGGGATGCAACAATCCCACCAGAACAGAAAATGCATGATAACATGATGGATGACTTCCGGAAAACGTTCTTCCCATTCAACTACAAAGACATGGCCTGAAGGAAGATGATGGATACCATACAGAACGTCCGAGACAAGGACGGATTTCAGAATTACATTGCAGATTTTCAACTACACACCACACGGTCAGGAGTGACTGACCAGAATACCCTCATTGACACCTTCGCCCGAGGATTGGATCCTCATCTATCACAAATGATTCTCTTGTCCACCATTGTCCCTGACACTCTCACCGGATGGGTGACGGATGCTGCTAAGTTCCACACGCAACAGCAGCATATCGCTGACCTCCGTTGAGGAGGGACCCTTGCTGCCCACCGAAGAGACCCAAATGCAATTGATGTAGATGCCATTACTCTCTCTCCGGCTAACCGTGCCAAACACATCTGAGAGAACCACTGCTTTTTGTGTCATAAAGTAGGATATTGGACAGGCAAGCATTGTGGGGAGACGAAGAACCTACCCTCTACCCATTCCTTGTTCCATCCAAATAGATCCTCCCCCTCCTTCCTCCCTCGATCCCCTCCCTCTCGTCCCTTGCCACAACTCCCAGTACCAACATCGTCTAGCATTAGAACTATGTCTGTCCTCCTACCAGATTTACTGTCGCCATCCCCATCCGTTGAACCGACGCCAGCAACAGAACTGACGAATTACGTCTCATCCCTCATCGAAAAAGGGAATACTCCAGTTAATATCCGGGCCATGTTGAAGGCCATGTATGAAGGGGATCAAGAGGATCCCCAAGTGATGGACATAGTGAGACTCACCGTCCAGGGTTTTTAGCATGGAGGAAAGATCAGTCGACGTCTTCCCCTCCCATCTCGAACATAGCAGCCATGTATTCTGACAAAACTGATAAGAATGCTATGCAGATCCCTCTTTCCCTGTCTTCTGCTACAAAGAAAGTCGACCTCCTTGCCCTGGTGGATAGTGGAGCCTCTGGAAACTTCATCGATAAGGCTTACACACAACGATTACACCTTCCCCTTTTACCTTTTCTTCCTCCTCTCTGAGTTAATAATGTAGATGGAAGTAGGAATGGAGGGGGTTCCATCTGATGGAAAGCTCGGATTCCGTTGACATTCCAGGATGTCTCCTGGACAGAGGAACTCTTAGTAACTAACCTGGGAAAAGAACAGATCATCCTCGGCTTCCCTTGGTTACAATGAACCAACCCAACTATTGATGGGCCATGAACACCATCCATTTACCACTCTTGAATTCCACCGATGAGCCAGAAAACTATCCTTACTCGCTCTACTTCATCTCTGCTTCTCCCAACCCAAAAATTACTTGAAGACTCGCACGATGGGAGCAATGGAAGAAGGAAATAGTCATTGCGAAAACCACTTTAGTGACTGATCTC
>JBBPKO010000315.1:12927-24938 GCA_038089295.1 Xerocomus amazonicus
TTACCGCCTAACTTGTACAAATGGTTGTTGTCACAAGCATAATACCAGGGCGCATACATTCAACTATCCCTACTTGCCGGCACCAAGTTCAAGACACATCAAAGAGGGCGGTACTCAAGGGCGGCAGCTTAAACGGGGGGAGCGTAAACCTTCCTAGAACGAGTGGCGGATGGAGGATCTCCCATAAGTCGCCGCTGCAATCACCAAAATGGTTACACCGCACGGGGGTAGGTGTCTCAGGCATGTATGGGCGCCTATAGGCAAAAGGGAAGGGGGGAAGCTCAGGGAGACGGAAGGTGGGGTTGTGCGTCAGAGGGCGTAGTGTCCTGAACGGGTCACCATCTAAGCGCACTTTTCGTTTGGGATCAGCGAAGGGGTTAGTAAGGTGGTTTGTGAGGTCAGATGGACCCAACGGCGTTCTGGACGGCCGATGGGCCGAGGGGGGTAAAGGTTTTGAGTGCTTGGCATCTACGGACGTGATGAGAATCATCGGGACGACGTTTTGATCGTGGGGAGAAACCATTGGTTCTTGCGCAGTGCTCTCATGTGATACACGAGAAGACATCCCAAGGCCGGTCGCTTTTTGCGGGTTCCAGCTTATGTCCATTGAGACGTCACGTGTGTCGTCAGAAAAGACGGTGTTGTGACCCCGACCGGCGACATCTCCAATGTGCAGTTGGCTCAAGCATTCTTCCAATTGGTCCACAAGATAATCCTCGGTCGATGTGGGGCGCAACCGGAAAGTTGAAGGTAATGTCGGGAAATGCGGGACTGAATGAGAGGAGAGAACGTCTCCTGTGTCCAAGCTGGGGGGAACCCATTCGAGACAGGAACTTGAGGTGCTCATACCAGATGAGCCATCTTCAGTTTGGACGCTTGCAACATCAGAGTGATAACGTAAAATATAAGACGAAGATGAGGTGGAGAGGTCGGATGAGAGGGGTTGCATGGGTAGGAAACCATGGTCGGAAGAGGGCGGAGAGACGCTTCGTGAGTGAATTGAAGTTAGTGGGAAAACGTCTTTGTGTATTCTTCGACGCCGCAAGGACTTGAATATGTGCTTCAGTTTCATGCATGAGACATCACCAAAACGATCACAGGAGATTGGTTTGCGGTCATGAGTACCGCGAGGCATGTTTTTGGATTCTTTTGAATGAGAACAAGTCAATGGGAAGAGGTTGCGGTGAAGGAAAGAACTACACCCATTTGCTGATTCATGGTAAGTTACGACGGTTCTAAACCAGACCGAAGCCAAACATCCATAGATGACTAAAGATGATAACATATGACGATGGAGGACGACACTAAGCAATCAGCTTTTCTTGAACACGATTCATGGACCGCGAAAAGAGAGAAGAGAAACGATTTACGCGTTGTTAGTAACGGCACGTTCCACGCTTGGTGCTGGTGAGCAATGGTTGGGTAACATTTGCTTACCTTGACCGATTAGCAATTAATGCTAAGGATGATAGCGATCGAAAGACTGTCATAACGGTCTTGAATGAATGTGGAGCATAAAATTACGAGCAGAAAAGATAGAAGTATTTGACCTTGTTTGGCCTTAACTTGACATTCAGCCTGATCACCGCCACGCCACCCACGTCGTGGGCGGGGATACACAGACAAGATGACCTTACATGGTTGCAGGTACGACAACTGTTTCTGTTGTACGTAGAAGAAGAATTTCCGAATATTCGAGCGTAATATACAAGCTGAGGTTCGCTGAGTGCCCGAAAGAAATTTGTTGCTATCCGACTGTGTTTTTAATCGTACGAAGCACAGCTGGCATTCCAATGTTCAATGGAGGATGTCGGTGAGGTTGCATAAGTGTCTAATCTGGCCGACTCTCCAAGATACACTCCAAGTCTCTAGGTGATCTATTCGTCGCGGTTGGTTTTCGGATGATATTTATTCAATTATCAGATTTCGGAGATAAAGCTAGGTAGTCAACGGCCGCTACGAATCTGAGATAGTGACGGGACCATGCGGAACTGCCGTCTCAACTTGGTTCCTACCACAGGCGAAACAAGCTGCTTGCTCATCTTTATTTTTTTTTCAGAACAAAACATGCAGGTACCTGTTTCAAACGAGAAGTTAATACTCTCCGCAATTTTCTGTTTCTCAACATACCCACCGTATCGCCCTTATGGCTTCTGCACTGCTGCAAACTGCCATAGACATCCAGCAAAATGACTATGCGAGTCGTACGCGTTTCCATACTCCAAATCAACCCATACGCCGATCTCACTGTATTTCCAGTTATTATTCTCACCGCAGTCGGATACGATTACGGTAATACATGCCTATAGATTTCTTCATGCTAACAAACATTGACATGGCTAGCCCTTACATTCCCCGACGAGGTATGTTTTACGTTTATTGGCTTGTACAAAAGAAATTCACCAGGGGTCATCGTGCGTAGATGGAATACATCTGGGTGGGTGCCTACTGTCCTTTAATCGGAAAATCATGCTGATGTGGGATCAGAACAAACCCTGGACATGGATATCTACATTGTTCTTTCTTGTATCCAGCTCAATCTGCTCCAAAATGTGATACAATGCTTACTTATTGTCGGCATACAGACCCGTTATTTCGGAGTATGCTCTGCCTCGTATGTCTTTCCCGCCGCGACGACGTTGATCGATTCTAACTGATCGTTCTTTAGAGTTATTTCCGTCTGTACGCGCATTCAATATTTGAAAAATTCTGTGGGCTGACACAGCTATCAAATTCGAAGATGGAAGTTCTTTTTTTCATGGGCCTGCCGAAGTAATTCATTAGATTGCTGATTACATTGGCAAAAATTGACTTCTTATAGGTGTATGTCCCCGTGCCCCATTTTACGGTTACAAAGAATGATCCTGAATATTGAATGATGTTAAACAGATGTGGGCACATTTACCAAGGTTTCCACCATTTATTTTACTCACGTAATTCTGTGTCAAGGCCACATGATCGTCATTTTGTATCAGTGGACTACCTGCATTTTTGTTGTCTCAGCAGATCGTAAGTTTCCGTGCCTACCTCTGGCGAGAAAGAAAACAGTGATGAATGTAGTGGTTATGATACTCCGTGTGTGGTCTATGCACAACCGTTCAAGGTTCATCCTCGCCGTGCTTCTCCCATTGTATGCCGCAGAAATTGTCGTGTACCTGATTGGTTCCATCATACTCACCATTCGCCCCAATTTCCGAGGTATGTGAAACATAGCTCCATACTTGGCGGTCCATACGACGTGCCGATTATTGCTCTTCCCACCGACTAGTAATCGTTTCGCATCTGCTTCACTTTTCGTTCTGTGGGGCAGAACCGAGCCCTATCATTTTGTACCTTGCCACCAACATTGTTCAGCTCACACTCGCAGTGATCATGGTTTTTCTGATCGTTATCCGGTTCATCAAAGAGTCACTCCAGATGTACAGAGTGACGAAACAGTTCAGAACCAGCCGTTACATGAACCTCCTCACGAGTGATGGCATATTTTACTTTCTCGCGTACGTCCATTTCCTGAGCCATTCTTTGTTTTCATGTCCAACAGTCACCCATGGGTAGCGTCTTGACCTTTTCACTCCTCGGGGTGCTACCGCTATTCGGCGTGACAACGAACGTCTGGTGGACCGTGGTACAATACGCACCTGTCTTCACGCTCGTTCCCCGGTTTACACTTGGCTTGCGGGAACTCTACGCACGCGACCTTCAAGGGCGTCGGGGAAGTCACCTCGATTCGGCATTTGGACTCGTATCTGATGCTCCAAACGCTAATGGTGCCGTTCCAAGCCCCGTTATGTTTACCAGTGATGGTGGGCAAAACGACGGGTCGGGTCAGGACGACGAGAGAGAAGTGGAAGAAGTGAGGCATCGCGGGGTTGGTACTAGTGCTGTGTGAAAGCAATTTGGATGACGTTACTGTTTGACGGGCTTCCCATAGACTGGCGATAACCTCGATTACAGTCATGTACAGACACTTGAACCACGTAATTTTTGATACTGCTAGCTCACCACAATGCACAAAAGAGTGGATTAGACACTGCAGGCACCTACATACATACTATGTATGCCTCTATTCCAGATTTCAAAAACATCCATTACATTTTGTATGAATAGAGAAGCTCAAAATACTATGGGTGTTTATCACGTTTGCCAACACTTGAACCACATCCGGATATCAGATTAGCTGATTAATCTAACTGGTTATCTCCATTGCTATTCATCATTCCCTCCATCAGATTCCACGCCCTGATTATCCTCATTCTCGTCCATGTCATGCTTGTCCGCACCACCTCTAATGTGATTTTCATCCCCAGGCTTTGTGATTGACCTTCCCCATCTTGGTTTTTCCCATTGTACTCACTGTTTCTCTCATCTTACAACCAATAACAACCCTTTATCTTTTTAGTATATCTCCACACTTGATGACCGGCTAATGTTTGTAAACATACCTCTTCTTCAGCATTTCATTGGTGACTGCAATGCCGTACTTTGATTCAATCAAATATCATAGAAAGAATGTGAAGACCTTCCTTCACATACCTTTTGCATCATATATCTTTGCATACAATCTGTCATGCATGTTGCAGTTTAACAATATTTTGACTAGAAAACATATGTGATCAGGTGAATACTCTAACAAAATAGTCCGGATTTGTTGTATGACACAAAAATGTGCTAAACCAATATCCAAAGCAATGTCTTCTGATGAGTGGTTATATTTCACACCTGAATGTGGGAAAACAGGTTACTCGATCGGGAGCGCGCAGCTAAAGATAATCTCAGTCGTGCGCGTGATGCAACGGACTAATATATTCACCTAAAGATAATCTACATACGAGTAAGTATAGAGTAGATAGTATAAATGATCAGTAACTCACCTCAGTCGTGCGCGTGATGCAACGGACTGAGGTGTTTGACTACGAACTGTACAACTTATATACTGCACTATCTAATCATGTGCAAAAAGACATGGATGTCCGAATACCCAGAAAAACACTGGTATATGAATGAAACAACATACGCGATAATCCTATGAAGTTCGTCCATATGATATGACATCGATGTGCGATAGTGGTGCTTTCGTCCGCGCGCACTTCGGCAGTATCTCCATTCCGAAGCCGGTCGTGGCTGCGCCCGCGCTTGGATTTCCAACACTGGATTGTCAGTTTTGTTCATGTGACCATCATGCATCAGGAATTTTACACATTACTAATTTCACTAATTTCTACAAATTTCGGCTAATTTTGACTAATCTCACTAATCTGACATGCAATTAGTCAGAATTAGTGGAAATTAGTAGAAATTAGTGAAATAAGTAACGTGTGAAATTCCTGATGTGGTTATAGTGCCCGTACATGTCCTTAGATGACAGTAAGCTTATACAACAGAGTGTCCCGGACACTGCCAAAGCTGAGTAAATTTTCATATGTATATCGTTTCGTGCGGTTGCCTTTTCTCTAGTCTGCAATACGAACGGATAAAGTACTCGAATGCTTGATTTGGGTATTGCACTCGCAGGATAATCCTGTGGCCAGTTACACTCAGATGCTTCGCATAATGTACAGGTGTTAAAATGCCCCCGTTATGTCGCGGTGGATATGATACAACTACCGAGTTGCGCCATGAAACCGGGCCGAAGGGCCGGGCCCTCAAAAAAGGCTGTTATGGCAACAAACAGTACGTTCAAGTCTCGTTCGCCGGGACACTTACTCTCGTGGCGGACTGTCCTGACCCCCGATGGATTAACAGAACAGTGAACGATCGAGTCAAAATGGGCTATCAGAAATGAAATTCAAATGGCATCCATCACTTGTGTACCGAGCCATCGGCTAATGTGAGCTACGTCCACGTTTCGACTCCCAATGACGCACCCCGATCAACTGTCCCGAGGTCCAAGTCTATCATGTTTCAGTCCGCGTCATGCTCGCCAAAGAGAAACAGACCTAATCGCCAACCCCAATCTCACCTCCCCGATCACATGCATTCGCATTCGATATCCGAATTTCGAACAGGTGGAAAAAAAAAAAACACGCTCGTCGTGATCTCCGTCGCACGCCACGACAACGGATCAACCCAAGAGTGAATCCACGGGACCCGCCGAGCTCGTCTATCATATCACCAAATGCTCCCGGCTTGTCGATGCCTGGATGTGCCGGGGAGAGGTCCTTTTTGACATGTCAACGATGTCACCGGTTGTCAGAGCCGTCAAGCTGTGATCCTACCATCGACGCCTCATTGCGGCTAAAAAAAGACACGAATTTTTATAGCAAAAAAAACTCGAATCCAAGTTAGTACCTGAACTCTATAAAAAAAAAAAAAGAACGTGTTGATTCTATTTACGGAAATGACGCGCAACCCGCCCCTCACTGCGATGTCTACATGGCTAGATTATCGTGAAGTTCATGTACCCGAGGTCGGAGTCCACTGTTCGGGACGGTGGCTGTTGGATATGGTATAGTCTCCATACATTACGGCTTTTAATTTAACTACGCCACTTCTAGTCTCTCGCTTCTTACCGATGTGCAAGCATAGTTCGGTTCCGCATTCCCTTAATACCGCTCGTTGTTCTTTGCAGCACCCTCAGTCGGAACGGAGAAACGACTGAGGCATTACAAGTTATGGTACCTAGCCCTTACATCCATTAAGTACTAATACAGTCGTTTCTCCCGTTCCGACCGAGTCCTTAGCGACTCGGTGCGCCACAGTCGTCACAGATATACGACTCAGTCTTTTACCTTTTCTTCACACGTCCCTGGGAAACTGTCCGAAGAGTGGATGGAGATGGGTTCATATGATCTAGTACTCGTAGGGACTTTGCGCCTTCCAAGATCCGTTGCTGTATTTGGATTTATCTTTTCATTTATCTTTGTCCATGTCACATGACACGTTCGTCGGTCACTTGGGATGGGGGCTATGGCAGAAGGCCAGAGTCCTATGTTCATGTACGAGGGAGGGTCCTCTGGGCTATCTGTCTGCTTGCCCGCACATCGGGCACTCCTCTCCGAAGATTGGGGTCGGGCCATGCGAGGGAGTGAGGCCTCAGGTCATATACAGTACAGGTATGGGATTGAGGTACGCGGTTTCGGGCCTAAGAAAGCTCTCGTCAGGGGGCTACCCCTACTCCTACGGTCGCCCTTCCAAGACCGTTTAAGGTACCAGCTACCCATCTGAAGCCCTATCGAGGCAGTGTTGGCCAGTCCACAGAGGCGGCAAAAGGCATGTGGAGGGCGCGACCCCTGATAGATGGGTTACGACGTGGGGTGGACGAGTGGGGAGGGGGGGGGGGGAGGAAGGGAAGCTTCCTGCTTGCGGGGATGGACCTAGCAATGCCTGAAATGGGGATACTCCCACCGGTCGTGCTGGCGAATGCGGCTCTTTCGAGCATCCACCTGCATTTTTGCGCGGCCATGCGGCACACTCTCAGTGGTATGTACCACTGGGAAACCCGTCATCGCCATCCAGCAAAGGGATTCGATGAGCGGCAAGGAAGTGTGAATCTTGCAAAATGTCATTCAAACTAGGGATTGTCCCAGCTCCGCTAACGTCATTCAGGTCCCACAAGCCACCGATCCTCGCATTGTGGTAGAATATTTCTGCCTGTCGAAGCCTTACACCTCGGTCGCTGTCATGTCGCACAAGGGGACTAGTCCTTACAAGGGCTTTCAGGCATCGCGGTCTTTGGCACAATTCAAAGTTTGGCATATCACATGGCATCTCGGTTATTCATGCTGACACGAAAGTCTGTATATGTAAGCCCTTGTCACCTGTAGATTGGAACGTGTTCGAGGACCTCGGCACGGACGGACACGCTAGCACACAGGAGATGAAACACCACTCATATGCACCGCCGCCGACCCCCCACTATCCCCCCGCTATCTATCTTATCGCTCCCATACCCACCCTTCCTGTGCCCACACCGGCATCTCCGTCTCAAAACACCCTAGACTCATCTCATACCTATGAGCGTGCAAAAAGATGTAGAGTTTTTCCGGCTTCGGATCCGGATGAAGTGGCAGGTAACATTCAGGACAGTAGAGTGTGCCGGTGGCTGGGTCTACCTCAGGCTCGGGTGCATGGAGCGATGGTAGGCGCGCAGTCGCTTCGGAAAGGCTGAGCTGTCCTAGGTCATCACACTCAGGCCCAGACTCAGGCACAGGAATGACCTGGGTGTCGGCACCAGACTGAGAAGGCGAAGACGTCGAGGAACACTGGTGTATCGCTGTGTCCGTTATGTCCGTTTTGTCTAAAATGCTACTCTTCCCGCCTCTCTGTCGCTTATTCTGTGGGGGAAGTGGTGGCTGTCGAAAGTTTTTTGGTGTCAGAGTACCCTTTGCCCGAAATACGACATCGCGCCATCGGCTCCAATCCTCGTTTTCGTCCTAGAAAAGGACCCAAGAGTTACCAGATTAGCATCCGTCGGTAAGGAAGGAGACTGGAAGAACAAAAATGTAAGCCCAACCTTCATATGCCTTAGGCGGGTGATTACCCGGACGGCCTCAGCAGAGAGGGGGACAGGCGAACCCATACCAATGTCATGACCCGTTTCCCTTGGGAGTAGCTTGGTCGAATTTGTCCCAGTGTGCTCGTCCACAGTGCCGTTTGCATTCTGACTCGAACCGTGATTTGTGGCAGAGGATTCAGGGTTGGCATCGCTTCGGAGGTGCTGGGGTGGAGCCGGCGCAAACCGTTCAGAACTAGGTACGACGTCAATACCGTGCCGTCCAAGGTTAGGACCCTGGGTCCAAAATGGTAAGCATACGCCTGGGTTCGAGAATATAAAAAGGGAGACTTTGTATGGGAACAGAAATGGCGTGAATGGAAAGCATAATGTGGCCACGTCGAGTAGGAACGGGAAGTCAGAGAAACTCACCCATATTCGTTCTTCCGAGTACACTGGGTCATTTGCGATAGGATGCCCGAGAAACTGGAGATGGACCCTTATCTGATGCGCTAATTGTTTCATGATGTCAGCGTGAATGAGAAAAAAAGGGGCGCCGAGAGCGATCAAGGGGATTACGGAGCCAACAAAAGATACGTGAAGAGTTACTAAAGAGGAAAAACGAAAGGTACTTACAACGGCCCGTATAAGGTCGACCTTAGTAACGAATTTAGATAATTAATTAAAGCATAAGGCGCAACCTACAGCGGAGGACACTCGTGTCGGTATTCACGTCGTAATGGAGCCTCCTAAATACCGTCTTGGCTGGCTGGTGAGAGGGAACGTGATGTCGTTATCGGAGTTGAAACTGCGAGTCATCAACAGGCTTTACCTTTCCATTTGGATGCACAATGTTGAGTCCCATCTGCCTATCTACCGTCAATAGCGGCTCCTCGCAGACAACCTCTTCCCTACATAAAACCGACGGATCAGCCTATTAATGGATATATTCAGGTCCGCAGGTGAAACGCACGGTGGAAACTCCCCTTTGCACCTTGCCACGTACTCCTTTCTCACAGATCCATTCATGAATTCAGTCGTGAGGGTGCGGGCAAGGTCAGCATTGAGCGGAATTATCATGAGACCAGACGTAAGTCTATCCAATCTATTAATTGCTATAAACGGTAAGCTTCAAGGGGCAACGGGGAGGTGACACGGGAGATGAGACGAACTGTATACTTTGTCGAAGCCGAATTCATATCGGAGCATTTCCACGAGACTGTGACGGTAGTATCTACCCGAAGCATGCACAGGCTGCGGCCTAATATGAGAGTTTGATGATACGGACAAAGAGCGCAACCTACGATGCTACCAGGTTTATCGATCGCAAGGAAATCCCGCTCTGCATCGTGCAATACTATCTTGACTGGTGTTGCTGCGACGGGAGGTTCATGTCTATGGACGACATTCCTTGAATGTCGTTTCGACAGTCAAAAGTGGACAAGGCTGCAGTTATTGCGGCCAAAAGAGACTGACTCGATACGGTCCCCGTTCCTGACTACTGTGTCCGGCTTTGCGGCCCTGCCGTTGATTGTGGTGACACCTGATTCTAGAGCATACCTCTATATGCAGGGGGCATCCATTAGAAATCAAATGGCGGGCGAGTGATCAGTGGACTGACATAATACTCCATGCTGCGATCTCTGAACTCTGTTGAAACAATTTCCAAGATTTCCCTTCCCAGCCAACGCTCTTTTGCCATTGTAGTGTACGGATACCAATAAGGAGGCATCTTTTTGAGACCGCCATTTTGAGCGACGGGGATGACAACTTGGGAAGGTTGACGTTGACCGAGAGTACCAGACATGGAGGCAGTGATGAAATGAGAGAGTACGTGCCTGAACTGATCACGCGAAGAGAGTGTTGTCAGCGGGAGTTGCTCGCGCGACTGAAGCTTGAATTTGTACAGGTTCGCCAGGACGAACTGTCGTTTGGACAGAAACTGTGAAGAAAATACGAATGAGGGGTAGCAAAAGAAAGAAAGAGAATGAGTCAACATAAAACAAACGACAGGTCCGATTGCAAGTATCTTTGATGTGCGATATGTTGGAACAAAAGATGCGGTGAAAGTGGCTGTGCCATTCTGCGCGAGTCAGCTGGTGCACCGTCTTACGGCCATGCATGTGGAAACAGGCAGGTCGGGGACAGATGGCTCCGCCTGCGGAATCCGTCTCCACGGAAATACACAAATGCCATGTCCCTTCGTGTGAGCCGAATCTCGGAGGCTGATATGTTGGACGTTTTGTTGGCTGGAGTGACATAAGCGAACGCGCCCATTTTTCTTGACGTGTTTTCGTGTGTAACGTTTTGTCCATGTCACTGCCATGTCCTGAGAGTTGGTTTTCGCATCGATTGAGCGCTATCAGATGTTCCCCTTCATCCCACTAATGAATGTCGTGGATATGAACGTACAGACAGTGCATTTGCGCCGGACTCTAATTATTGCCACGCCAGTGCACTTAAATGGATAGGTCCGTTGGCTAGATCATTGGTTCAGGAACAGCCAATCAGAATAGGCACGCCCAGGTGTTGTGTAGCTATGTCCGGTTAATATTCCTGTGGTCCATACTACTTTGTACGGATGCTGACAGCCTCCGTTTGGGTTGATGTGGATGCAGTGCTGTGGGAAACCATCCATCAAGCTTAGCGTCGGCTGTAGGATTCATATCCATGGATGGATCATGTGCACGATGTATCGGATCCGTGCATATGCAGCTAGCCTCTGGCTTCATTGGGATTCGTCGCAAGATGGCAAGTATATCTGGAATGCTGACTTGACCACGCTCCAGGATCTCAGATGGAGCCACTCCTAGTCAATATCCTGTTGCCGGTACGATGGGCGTGCTGATGGCACATGCGCAAATCCTGAGGAGCAGCCTCACTCTTCTCACACATACCGAGGTTTTCCGGATCCATTCCTCTCAAAACTATCCCTAACGGGTGAAATCCTGAGCCGCTGGCCGTTATAAACGCATGCCATCATTGCAGAGCGATTCACAGCGCCCCAGCCGCATTCCCTTCTCTTCTCGCCATGGGTAACAAGCTCTCTTGCATACCCACCCAGGAAGACCAACCCCGCATCAATGTCATCACTTCTCCTTCCCCTGTCTCTCGTGTCACTTTGAGACACCGTAGATCCAATCGTTCCCTCCGCAAATCCGTCCCCTCGAACGACTCCCTCTACGAAAAATATCACCCATATCATCATGTCGATCACTACTCCTATCCTTCCCCACTCCCACTCCCACCCCCACTTCCCGTCGTTCCACCAGCACTTCTTTTACCGTCTCTCTCTATATACGCATCACAGGCGCAACCGAGGGACCTCGGGGAACATGCTGCGGATGCCTACTCCGACTTTTTGAGGAACTACCCCGAATACCAAAGTACTTGGATCATAGACACCATGCGCAAAACTGATCTCTCTAGACTCGATCGTGCAGGTGAAACCTATGTCGACTACATGGGTGGTGCTCAGCATCCGGACAGCCTCGTCCGCCTCCACAGCGATTTCCTAACACACAGCATCATGGGCAACACCCACTCTGTCAGTAACAGGTACTGTTTCGTTTTCCCGTAT
>JBBPKO010000316.1:8026-24100 GCA_038089295.1 Xerocomus amazonicus
GCCGACCGTTTCTGCCGGGCGGTCCGACGTGCCCGCATGCGACACCGCGCACACGTCTTCCACCGATTCACCTCCATGCACGGGATACGACTTGAGCAGGCAGTGCACTTTCGAGATGGCTCTGCGATCTGCGCGACCTCGGGGCTGAGCGAGCGCCATCGACAACATGGGCGATCGGGCCGCTTGAGCAACTCTAACGAGCACACGCAGTCAGTGGAACAACAGAGGCAAGGATTGTACGCACCCATATCCAACATGCTCCGACGGGCGTCCTCAGACCGTATCCGTTGGTACATACGCTGAAATCGCCGACAGGGGTCACACGCCTTTCATCGGTCGTCCTTGGGCACGGCGATGTCACACCGCCTGTTGCCACTTTTCCGAGACGGGCATCCTGGTGGTAGCCGCATGACGAGGAGTGGAATGCGGACCCTGAGGCTGGGGGTCTCATCGTCCACGTCGGGTGTGCTTGCGGTATCCATCTCCGAGCAAGAGAGCTCGCTGGGGTCACTGTCCGAGTCTGATACCGTATGTTCGGCTGTCAGATCGTCATTGCTTCGGTAGCGAAGGAGCCCGTTCGTCTCCCTCGACTACTGCATCTAGATCATTTTCTTCCATGCACGTCGTTTGCGAATTGTTGTTAGACAAGCTTATGGCGGAGGGGTGATCATCTGCACAATTTCCAGTTCTCAGTTAAAAATTGTCCAGAGTGCTCACCATGCTACTCTGTGAGGGTAATGTCTCACTTCATGTCGGACACGGGCGTGTGTGTATCGCAGGCACGCTCTAGTAAATGTACCCATCAGCACCAAGATAACCTCTCTGCAACATACCTACTTGTGACTCTGAGGACTGGGATGCGACCGAAACGTCCTCTAGTGAGTTTTGGCAAGCACGAGGAACGTCTGAATGATGCCCTCACGGTAGCACCTAGATCGACGACACCATAAATCTGCAAGGCCACGTCAGAACACAATGAACACGCACGGATCAATGTTGTATGGTATAAGTTTGTAATACTTCGAGTGGGTTCTCGAGCGACGGGAAGTTGGGAACAGTGGTGTGTATGAGACAGAGGAATACGAATGCCCGCGACGCGCTGCCCAGGCCAGTTTGGGGTGAAACAGGGCGTCTTTGTCGCCGCGCTCAAGTAACCTACATGTCGTCCATGAAAAAAAAAGAAAAAAAAAAAAGAGGCCCGAAAATTTTATTGGAAAACTCTACAAGATCAGGGAGGAACAAACACTTCAATCTAGCATAGATCTTCTCTTTTCTTCTTCTTGCTTTCTTTTTTAACAGCTAATAACTCCATCGCGAAGCTCGCTTAGCCTACCGTATATCCCCTACAGTGACTTTGGCATTCAATGACTTCGGCACAACTTTGAAATATCAATTTCGCATTTTGTCAACTTCATTGAGATACCAGTGCATTTCAAGCCTCTGAAAGCTTGAGCGAACGAAAACGAAGTAAGAATGAGCAAGATAGAAATAGAAGAAATGTTGTGTTCTATGTCACGCTGCACTGTCACCTTCTGTCACTGCCCACCTGCTGGTGGCGTGCGTGCTATGCCATGCCTGCTTCATATTCGCAGGTCAAATAGTGACAGCAGCCAGCAAAGAGGAACACGACGTGCAACTTCCGGCCCGACCTATGAGCTGCGATTACAGGCGGCCGTGTAAGGCCTTGCAAGTGGTCCGTACAAGACGGGCAAAGAAGCTGGTCAAATTGGTAGTTGCAGTCGTTATTGAGCTTCGTTTGACCCCTTCCTAGGTCTCTCGTACAACTTTCAATGACCGCAGGCCGGGGAGACATCAATCCCACCACGAGGCAGAGGCGAAGAAGCAAATATTGTCACTCACTCAACCCTGTTCGTCCTTCAAAGCTTTGAACTCATGCCCAGGAACTTTCTGGCTATCTAACATGTGTCCACTGGCACCGTACCTTCCTGCGTCGTCATGTACGATGTGAACGCTGGCATTCGTCACTCATGATAGTTAGTTGATAATAAATTTGTGTCTGTTTTCCTGAGCATCTGCGGCGGAGTTTGATTGCGGTATGTTGCGACCCATATAACCACCGGAGTCGGTTACGCGGAGGCGTACGCCTTTTTTTGTTGTACCGTTGCCGATGCCACGTATGCAGCGCGGGGGTGGCGTACCATGACGCAAAAGATGGGATCAGACGTACCGTAAGGCATTATCACATTCACCTTCAAAACCTCAAATTTGAGAGGCTCTTTGATAAACTGGAATGTTTATCTTTACAGTATGCAGTGCTTGCGATGATCGTAACAAGCAACGAACACGTAAGTTATTCAACGGCTCGTGGACAACATCGGACTAGTACGTACGCCACATGACCCGAGCACCGTCCGTTTGATTAGCGATCCATTGACATCAGTGAGGACTGCTGTAGTACTGTTTCGAGGCTCAGGAATCGTTTCAACAAACCCACGGCATCGCTACAGTTGAGCTTTAATCAGCCTTGGTATCATGAACGACTATCATTAGTGAACATAGGGCAAGCTCAAGAGCTCGATGATATTACAACCATATGGTCGAAGAATCCTAGCCAGGTAACCACATCCAGCAATTTCTAGGAACTCCGGTATATGTTCCCCGATGAACTGGATCCTGCTGCGATCTGATTTTGCAGCTCTGCCACCTCCTCGTGAGTAATATCAAATCGTCGGATTATTAGTTCGATCTTTTCCATAACCGCGTCACGTCCTCTAGGTAGTATCAGGTTGGCACTAAAAGCGCCAACTTCCGAGCGAACATGGTTCCTATACGTCGATTTCTCGTATACTTTGACCGCGAGAGTAACGACTTGAGATGTAATCGATCCTCCAGGTGCCAGGATAAAGAGGATCTTCATTACATAGATAAAGCCGGTAATGTATGCCATGAAAAGCTTTATACTGTGTATCCATCAAGCATCATTATGGAATGTTGAAATACCTGGCTTACAAAGCAGCCTGTCCGCCGAGATTAGAGGCATCCAATAAAGATCTTTTGAACTTCTCCTCTCGTAGTGCCTTGCCAGGTAGCGTCAAGTAGGGTAGCATGAAACGGGCCAATCTCTTACCATCTCCGGGTCATCGAAGTTCCAACCTCGCACAATGTCCTCGTGTATGACCAGCAGGTACTCCTTCACTTTATCATTGGAAAATGTCAGGCTCGCATAGAGGTTCTTCCAGTACCCTAGGGCAACGCTTAGTAACGCAATACTTCAGTAACAATGCCTCACTTTTTTTCCCTAATCTGCAAGGACATGAGATTAGTTCCGAGTGATGGGATGAGACATACGCAATTGTGTGATTAACCTTTTCTTCAACGTTGGCCCTCTGTGCCATTCCGGCGACGTAGAGCGCGGCGTCATGCCCAAGGCCCGATTCCTCGGTAATGCCGGCCAAGGACAGGTCAGCTTTAACGTGCCGTTCTATCTCCGAAGTTGTGATCTTGACCAGATCAGAAATAGTTGTTCCCAATCCAGTGATACTTTTCGCTGCCACAAAATCGGTCAAATCCGACAAAAGAAACGGAAGCCAAAATAGTACCTACTAGAGACGGCTATCGTTGGTATCTCGCCCCCTGCTGCGAGTTGAAGAGGCTTGGTACAGTTCTCGTAGAGAAACTCGTTCCGGCGTGATTGTATGGCTGCCTTTACATCTTGAACACTCCCATAGTCCTTTTCAGAGGTATCCGTGTGTAAATGTAAGTCTAGTAGGTCGAGCTTTGTCAGTACGACAACGATCGGAACTATAACAGGGCGATGAAATTATCAGATCAGCGATAAATGCTAGTGGATGCGCGCACTGTTTCCGAAGATCTCCGTTCTTCTTTGGAAGAGTTCCTCCATTCCGGTCTCAAATATCCGCCCACTTGCATACGGAACGGGGATGCATACCCTAGAGTCTATGTTCAACTGTGTTTTGATCAAAATGGACTAGCGCACCAAATAGCGTGTAATCTGTCCTTCAACTCAGGCTTCTTTCGCCGATCATCAATGAAATGTTGAACTTTTGCAATGTTGTCGGTCTCCCCGGCTTCGAATCCAAGGCTATCATGCACAACAAAAAGACCATTTTCCTTTGCGATGAACTCTTGATCAATGTTGGCTTGGCCTCTTGAGCTTTCGGCAACGTGCTTCGAATGATATTTGGGAATACAACTTCATATTGCAAAGAGTGAACAACGTACCACATCCTTCACTCCAAATACTTTATGAATTAGGCTGGTCTTTCCCACGCCACTCTGAGGACTCGTCATTCAGGGTTTTTGGTTGTCTAGATCGACTCACATTTCCGACGACCAAAAGCCGGAAGCTTTTGAAGACGATAAGCCGGCTAGCACGATCAGAAGGAAAAATATCACCGAGGGCATATGCGAAGAATTTCACTTGTAACGGAGGAATAACTAGAGATGCCAATAATGACTTCAATGCCTTTGTGAAGCTTGAAGTATCCTTTTCAGAGAGGTAAGGCATGTTCCAGCGATGTTTTTGGACGTGGCTTACTTCTTGTCCCGTCATTACCGTCGTGGGTTTCAGCATTCGCCTCGCTTAATGCCACATGAACTATAGTACTCCTGGTGCTTCTCCCCCACAGTCCCCGATACTGCACAGATATTTTCAATCGATCCTGGACAGACAGACTACAAAATTGGTGACGAAATTCGGTTCACACGATATCGCGATCAGTGCACAACTCACCGAGCGGGATCAAACTCTTGTTTGTGGGAGCCACCAGGAGAAATGGCGACCGAAACCTCCTCTTTGAGGCTCCCAGTATCTGTTTGGAATTGAATACCCTGTACCACTTTTCCAAACTCCTTTCGGACGTTGAGAGTGATGTCTATGAAGGGGTTGGACGACGTAGATTAACGTGCGAGGAATGCGATTCACCTGATATATGGATGGTGCCTTCTGCGTGTTGTCTGGACATGGCGGCGTCGACGGGTCGGTTCACCAATCGCGGGATGTTCGGCTCACTTGGAAGGGCAAGGGGATGTTACAGCAGCACGGATGCTGTGGACACTGCCACGGGGCGCAATAGTATCTATCATTCGTCACACATGTTCCTTATCCACTTGTTGTGCTAAATTGAACATCGGAGGACCGCTCGATGCCGTGCGTTGTCCATCGATCTTTGGATGCCGTCATGACACGCGCCAACTCGGGATGCCCACACCCATCATACCCGCTAGCTTCCCACCCATGCACTATTCACACATAAAGACCCGCCTTTGATTGACATGGGGTGTTGAACGTCTTTCATATGCTTTACCTCGCCTTCGTCATCGCTCGTCACGTTACTAGTCACGTCAGCCATATTTTTATCCTTTCGTGACTTTTGCACCTCAGCGTTGTCCACGTAGGTGACCGCTGGGGTACGTTTGTCCTTTACACCTGTAGTTCGTACACGGGGAAGGGGGTGTAAGCGTGGCGATTTGCTTAATCATGCTCGAGGGTTGTATACCCGGCGTTTGCATTGCACGGCGGTTCTCTCCCGGGCAACTTAGGGATGATTTGTTTCGAAATTATCGCGAATGGCCCAGAAGAAAAGCACAGTTGGTGGCAAAAGAGGATGACGTGCGTGATTCTTACAAGCCTCGGACGAGGTCGGACGATTCACTCGCCAACTTCGAGCTCAGCGCTTAATACAAAGCATGGGATCAGGTTGCTCTTCTGTGCCATTTCGCTCGTGTATCACATTTGCGCTCGCACCCGCTTATCACTCCGGTCTTTCCGAATCCCGTGACGCACCGGACGTTGACGGGCCACGCACTCTGTTTTCTCTAGCATCGGAAGCAGCACCTCCGTCGATGTGTGTCCACGGGCTCCTTAACTCGGTCAAACCATCGATCCTTGGGAGCATCGGCGGTAGGCGAATACGCTATCATTTAGTCCGGCAACCCCGGGGTCAACATATATGTAATGTCTCAGAACGAAGCGATGTCCGCAACAGGTAGGTAAATCATTCGACTCAAGGTCCTGGGGGTTTGTCGCTTGTGTGGCTGATCGAAGCACTCTCATGTGTTCACGCGATCATCTCATCTTGAATGAAGGACGATCGGCATTGATAGTGTTTGTCTCTTGGATGCGGCGTATTGACGAGCTAATGAGCCAGACCCGACCTCCGAACAGGCGGAGACTGTGGACAAATGAGGTAGGGAGATGATCGATAGTTTCACCCCCGGCTGTTATTGATCAGCAGCGACTAGTACACTGGTATCAGCCCTCTAATTAAGTTTATGCCCTTGCCATCGACCGACATCCGGTACGATACACCGGCCAACCTACACGGTCACTGAGCCTACAACACTATTGCGTAATCCGTATCCTCGCTTGTTGCATAGTCTTTTTCACGCCGTGAGTCTATTCCACGACCCTCCACCGAAGCAGTTAGGTTTGAAATATCGCACATCCCCTGGGTGGTGTCTCGGCAATCAGAGTCGGCGGAGGACAATCAAAACAATGTGTGACGGTGTAATGGTTACAACAACATTGTATCGTTGACAAACTGCCAGTTTGATTTGTGCTGGTAATGAAGAGGTGCCATTGCCCGGGCTGGTAGGCTGATAAATCTCCTATGTAGCACTTCCAAATACCCCTGATACGTTACTGTTAACCCTTTTCGGAATTGGAAAAGCCTGCTCGAGGTCGCCCACGAACGGCTATGGCCTTTAGCCACCATCGCCACCATCGGTGACTCTCTCCCCCGGCAAGCATGGCAATCAACTGATCGGATATCCCGCTTAAGGGATGCAACTGGGGTGTTCTATGATCCTTTGACCACGTAAGATTATGTGCGTGGGTCCCACCCTTCAGTAACTCAGTAAACTCGTGTTAAATGGGGATTCATCGTTCTCACCGCATTCTTTTTTAATATTGGGTCAAAATTTGTTAGACCGTGTCCTTCCCCTTCAACGGAGACAACCGGTGGGATATATGATCCATCCACCCTCCCGTTATGAGGTGCGTTGAAAGATACGCTTTTACTGGTCTCATTGTTGACGCGGTTTCCTGCCAGTCACCAACTCCGTGTTTCGCTTCCCCGGAATCATAATCACCGCCTGGCGAATATACTTTCGACTCAAAATCGGTCGTTTCTGGGAGGAAGATGCCTGGGTTGGTATAGCGCTCATTGCTCGCTTGGCCCCCTTGGTAGGGGAATAGATATACTTGCTTACACGTATGACCATTTGTCGGGACCTCACATCATGACGTACAGATCACTCATAGCCAATCTTCAGATGACATTGGGATCCAATTCTGAAACCCGTCCTTCCCCCATTCCCGCATCCGCAGGTTTGCCTACCTTTTCGCTCTATGCTGTGGCATCTTTTAGATCGTTTCATTCTGCGGGGAGTCAGAAGGGAGCTTTCTGGGGATAACCGTGTGACAAGGAGTGGAATGCGGACCCCGAGACGGGTGGTCTCGTCGTCCACCTCGGGTGTGCTTGCGGTATCCATCTCCGAACAAGAGAGCTCGCTGGGGTCACTGTCCGAGTCTGATATCGTACATTAGGCTGTCAGATCGTCGTTGTTACCCTCACGAGGTGTCTTCGGTAGCGAAGGAGCCCGTTCATCTCCTTCGACCTCTGCATCTAGGTTATTTTCTTCCATGCACACTGTTTTGGATGGGCGTATGGTAGACGGGGGATCGTCTGCACAATTTCCGGTTCCCAATTGGAAACCGTCTATAGAGTGCTCACCATGCTACTCCGTGAGGGTAATGTCTGTCACCCGGGTCCGGCATGAGACGTGTGAATCAACTTGCACTATCGTACCGACAGGCTGCGATAGGTCCGCAATACTAGAGTGCTTAACCTGAACATGACACGGCATAAATATGCGTGTATGTGTTGCAGGCACGCTGTAGATGCACTCATCAGCGCTGAGATAATCCCATCCGCAACGCACCCACTTATGGCTCTGAGGACTGCGATGCCACCAAAGAGCTTTGGCAAGCGCGAGGTACGTCTGATCAATGTCTCCACGGTAGCGCCTGGACCGACGACATCATGGACCTGCAAGGTCGTGTCAAAACAGAATGAACACTCACGCGACTGTGTTTTGGATCGATGTCGCGTAGTATAGTTTGCAATACGTCTGGTGCGCTCTCGAGCGACGCCAACAGTGGGGTGTATGAGACCGAGGAATACGAATGTCCGCAGCGCGCTACCCAAGCCAGTTTCGGGCGCAACGGGGCGTCTCCGTCGCCGCGCTCCCAAAGTGACTCACACATCGTCCATGCAAAAAAAAAAAAGAAAGAAAGAAATGGGTCTGAAAATTTCGTCGGAAAATTTTACAAGATCACGGACGAGCAAGCACTTCGATCAGGTGTAGATCCTTTCTTTTTTTCTTCTTTCTTTACAACAGCCAATAACTTCATCGCGGCGTGACGGTGACAGACCTTCTCCGAGCCCGCTGAGCCTATGGTTACGCAGAGGCGCACGCTTTCCTGTTGTCTGCCACTCATGCCACGTATGCAGCGCGAGGGAGGCCAAGTGTGGTACCATGACACGAAATGTAGAATCAGACGCACTAAAGGCAATATCACTAGAGTCCACCTTAAAAACCTCAAGTCTTTGATAAACTGGAATACGTATTTTCTACGGTATGCAGCGCTTGCGATGATCATGACAAGCAACGGACACGTAGATTATTCCAAGGCTCGTGGACAACATCGGACAAGTACGCCATATGACTCGAACACTGTCAGTTTGATTGGCGATTCATTGATATCAATGGGGACTGCTGTAACACTGTTTCGAGACTCAGGAATCGTTTCAACAAACCCATGGCATCGCTACAGTTGGGCTTTGATCGGTCTTGGGATCATGAACGGATATCATTAGTGAACATAAGACAAGCTTAAGAGCTCGATGATATTACAACCATATGGTCGAAGAATCATAATCATAGTAACCACGCAACCGTATCAGGAACTCGCTCTTATGTTCCCCGACGAACCAGATCCTGCTGCGGTTTGATTTCGCAGCTGTACCACCTCCTCGTCAGTAATATCAAATCGTTTGATTATCAGTTCAATCTTTTCCATAACTGCGTCACGTCCTCCAGGCAGTATCATGAGGCTGGCATTAAAATCGCGAATTTCCAAATGAACACGGTTCTTGTACGTTGATTTCTCGTATACATTAACCGCGAGGGCAACGTCTTGAGATGTAATCGATCCTCCAGGTGCCAGAATAAAGAGGATCTTCATAACATAGATGAGGTCGGCAATGTATGCCATGAAAAGCTTTACAATTGTTTGACTAGGACAATGTTTCAATCAGCAGTGGGCAAACGTGCATGACCACTCACGATGACCTGTAAACTTCACTGCATAGCTTTATAAAAATGAGTGTTGCTGTAACGGGAAGCACAAAGACAACCCCAATCATGTCAGTGATGAGTGGAGCCAGTGTAGTGACCACTGGCATCACAGGGCCCCTATGTATCGCATCAAACATCAATATGGAACGTCGAAGTACCTGGCTTACAAAGCAACCTGTAGCTCTCGGACAGCTTGAACCCCGAGATTAGAGGTATCCAACAAAGATCCTTTGAACTTATCCTCTCGTAGTGCCTTGCCAGGCAGCGTTAAGTGTGGTAGTATGAAACAGGCCAATCTCTTACCATCTCCGGGTCATTGAAGTTCCAACCTTGGACGATGTCCTCATGTATGACAAGCAAGTACTCCTTCACGTTATCACCCGAAAATGTCAAGCTCGCAGCGAGGTTCTTCCAGTACCCTGGGCAACGTCAGTAATGCAAAGGTTTAGTAGCAATGCCTCACTTTTTTTCCCTAATCTGCAAGTACGTGAGATTAGTTCCGAGTGATGGGATGAGACATACGCAATTGTGTGATTAACCTTTTCTTCGATGCTGGCCCTCTGTGCCATTCCTGCGACATAGAGTGCGGCGTCATGCTCAAGGCCTGATTCCTTGGTCATGCCGGCCAAGGACAGGTCAGCTTTAACGTGCCGTTCGATCTCCGAAGTTGTTATTTTGACCAGATCAGAAATAGTTGTCTCCAATCCGGTGCTACTTTCGGCTGTTACGAAACCAGTCAATCCAACAAAAGAAACGGAAGCCAGAATGATACCTACTGGAGACGGCTATCGTTGGTATCTCACCCCCTGCCGCGAGTTGGAGAGGCTTGGCACAGTTCTCGTTGAGAAACTGGTTCCTGCGTAATTGTAGGGCTGCCTTTTCATCTTGAACATTCCCATGGTCTATTTCAAAGGTATCCACGCGTAATTGTGAGTCGAGTAAGTCGAGCTTCGTCAATACGACAACGATTGGAACTGCAATTATCAGATCAGCAAAAAAAGCTAGGTGGACGCGCGCACTGTTTCCCAAGATCTCCGTTCTTCTTTGGAAGAGTTCCTCCATTCCGGCCTCAAATATCCGCCCGCTTGCATATGGAACGGCGATGCATACCCTAGAGTCTATGTTCAGCTGTGTTATGATCAAAATGGACTAGCGCACCAAATAGCATGTAATCTGTCCTTTAATTCAGGCATCTTTCGTCGACGACCAATGAAATCCTGAACTTTTGCGAAGTTCTCTTTCTCTCCGGCTTCGATCCCAAGGCTATCGTGGACAACGAAAAGGCCATTTTCCTTTGCGATGAACTCTTGATCAATGTTAGCTTGGCCTCTTGAGCTTTCGGCAACGTGCTTCGAATAATATTTGCGAATGCAACATCATATTGCTAGAAGAGTGAACAACGTACCACTTCCTTCACTCCAAATACTTTCCGAATCAGGCTAGACTTTCCCACACCGCCCTATGAGTTTTTAATAGTCAAGCTTCAAGGATTTTTTGGGATTTGTCCAGATCGACTCACATTTCCAACGACCAAAAGCCGGAAGCTTTCGAAGATGATAAGCCGGCTAGTACGATCACAAACAATGAAGGGAAAAAAGTCACCGAGGGCATATGCGAAGAATTTCGCCTGTAATGGAGGATAACGGAGCAGAAGCTGCAGATGCAGCCGAATAACTAGAAATGCCAACGATGACTTCGATGCCTTTGCGAAGCTTGAAGTATCCTTCAGAGAGGTTAGATATGTTCCAGCCATGTTTTTGGACGTGGCTTACTTCTCGTCCCGTCATTACCATCGTGGGCTTCAGCATTCGCCTCGCTTAATGCCACATGAATTGTGGTACTACTAGTGCCTATCGCCCATCGTCCCCGATACTGCACAAATATTTTCAATCGATCTCGGACAGATAGACCGCTAAAATCAGTAACAAAATTCGGTTTCATACGATATCGCGATCAGTGCTCAGCTCACCGAGCGGGATCAAACACTTGTTTGTGGGTGTCACCAGGAGAAATGGCAACCACAACCTCCTCTTTGAGGCTCCCAGTATCGGTTCGGAATTGAATACCTTGTACTTCTTTTCCAAACTCCTCCCGGACGTTGAGCGTGATGTCTATGAAGGGGTTTGGACGACGTAGATTAACGTGCGAGGAATGTGATTCACCCGATATATGGATGGTGCCTTCTACCTGTTGCCTGGACATGGCGGCGTCGACAGGCCAGTTCACTACTCGCGGGATGTTCGGCTCACTTGGAAGGGCAAGGGGATGTTACAGCCGGATGCTGTGGACACTCTCACGAGGCACAATATTAGCGCGCGCCTACACTCAGTATCATTCGTCACACAAGTTCTTTATAACAAGTACTAATTCATATTTTTAGGTAATTTCGAGTCGTTTTGAACGAAGAACGAATAAGGACCAATGCTCATGGTCCCGTCCAACACGGACAGTCTCCAACCTGATGACGGCAATTGCGACAACCGGCGACCAAGATTAGGAGGATAAATCCCTAATCCCACCATACTTACTCACCCGGTTAGAATCCGAGTCAACTCGAATCTTATCCCTAGAGGTTGTTGTCCCAAGTTGAACATCGGGGGGCTGCTTGATCATGTCATATGTTGTGTCCACCGATCTTTGGGTGCCGTCATGACGCGCACCAACTCACGATGCGCACGCCCATCATACCCGCTGACCTCCCACCCATGCACTATTTCATGTCGTTTCTCTGACAGACAAAGCCGCGCCTTTGATTGGCATGATGGGTAAGGCTGCCCATGGCGATTTGCTTTATCCGCGAATCATGCTCGAGGCTTGTATACCGGGTGATCCCAGCGTGGGTTGCATTGCATGGCGGTTTCCACCCGGGGTAACTTAGGTAAGACTTGTTTTGAAATCGTTGTACATAGCTCGGAAGAAAGGCACAACCAATGGCGAAAGAAGATGATGCACACGATTTCTACAAGCCTCTGACACGATTGGTGATTCTGAGATCCAACCCGCGATGCAAAGCATGACGTCAAGTTGCTCTTCTGTGCCATTTTGCCTGTGTATCATATTTGCGCTCGCACCCGCCTATCATTCTGGTCTTTCCGAATCCGGGACGTACTGGACGTTGACAGGCTACGCCCTCTGTTTCCTCCAGCATTGAAAGCAGCACCTCCGACCGATGCGTGTCCACAGACTCCTCAACTAAGTCAAACCATCGATCCGTGGGAGCATCGACGGAAGGCGAATACAAGCAACTGCGGGGTCAACGTATATGTAGTGTCTCAGAACGAAACGATGTCCGAAACAGATAGGTAAATTATTTGGCTCAAGGTCCTGTGGGTTTGACGCTTGTGTGGTTGATTGAAGCACTCTCATCTGTTCGCACGATCGTCTCATCTTGAATGGATAGTATTTGTTGTTGAGAATGTCCGAAATGGGACAAATTAATAGAACGTCTTGGTACGATTTCGTTCAGCTCGATACTTTTCTTGTCTTGTTGTTGTCAAACATTTGGGGCCTACATGTGATAGGGCATTTGATTCTTAAACTTTCTCCTTCCTTCTTTCCTTCTCTTCCTCAGTTCGTGCTGCGACGACTGAGGTGAGACCTTTGTTCATTTTGATACATCTATGGACATTGACACAACTACCTATAGCTAACATAAGCATGTCATAGGTAGTTGAACTTAGTTCGTGCTGCAATGACTGAGTTAACATAAGCATGTCATAGTCTGACATTTGTCTCTTGGATGTAGCCTACTAACAAACTGATGAGCCAGACCAGACCTCCAAACATGTGGAGACAAATGAGGTAGGGAGATGATTGATGAAACACCTCTAACCTCTATACCAAGCCTGATAAGCCTGATATTGGAGATCTAAGGAGAGGGGGCCTTTAGATGGTGAAAAATGCGAAGAGGGGGAAAGAAAACTGAGTCTATCTTGCTGTGGGGCCTCCTACCAGAGGGAGAACTCCAAGAGAACTTGACTGGGGAGTCCCCTGGTCAAGTTCCTTGGGCTTTATATACTAACTAACTATTTACATGAGTTGTACTTAGATCTAGTGATTACATGGGTTAGGGCATAAGGGGGCATGTAGAGAGCATATAGAATGGAAGAGTATACACATGGTGTCCTTGCTGCAGTGGCAGCATAGCCCTAGCTATGACAGTTCGCATTTTGATGCCTTAAGTCACCTTTGAGGAGATCTGAAGATCTGCCACAAAAGAGATGGAATCTTGAGGGGGTAATGGTGTCCATAGATAGTCCTATATGTGTATTAGTTGGGGTTAAAAGTTGGGGCCAAAGGATCGGTCCATTGGCTCAATATCTATGGGCGAAGATTTTGGGTTTTGGTCCCCCCTATAGATAAGATAAGATAAGAGTTACTTAGAGCGGAAGTTGCTCTAGAAAATCAGGAAAAATGGGGAACAATAGGAAAAAAATGGGGTGATTCATAACAATTGATAGTTTCACCTCTGGCTGTTTTTTTGTTTTTTTTTTTTTGTTCCATTTCTGTCCTGTTAGGGTAGTCTCCCTATGTAAGGACAATGCTATCTAAGTAGACTAAAGAAGGCCCCCTGGCCCTTCCTGCATCCCTGCCTTTGTAAATGCACTAGGGGCAGGTGTAAGGCCTCCTCTGGTCCCTCTGTTCCTGCCAGAGGTTTTAGATGCCCTGACTTAATCAACAAGGTTTACTTTGTTGAGTTGTATGAGCTTCAATCTGTGAGCATGATTTCATAGAGATGCTAGTACCCATCTGTGCAAGCAGTTAGATATGATGTGGAATTGGGAAGTGGGAGTGAAAGTGAAAGTGAGAAGGGTGGGTGGATGGAGAGGGAGTTGACATGTGGATGTGGTGTTTGAGGGTGGAGTGTCTTTGCTTTCATTCCATTGCTCCTTGTCAGCACCTGGCTATAGGTCCTCATTGTTTGATGAGTGGAGTGATTAGATGGGGTTAATGTAGTGGCTGCATGGGGTGTGTGTTTTAGGTACTGCATGTTGATGTGCCAGTGTGGCCTGCCATGTAGTTGTCAGTCTTCTAGTCATCAGTTAGTGAGAGGTTACTGAGTGATGCTTTGAAGCATCTCATGGAGTGGATGTATGTGAGGAGTTTGTATGTCCCTGTTTTGGTGGTGAGTAGATATCTGGGGTTGCTTGCTTTTCTTCTGCATTGTTGTCTGAGTTGATGTCAGGTGGTGGCATGTTGGGGGCATTGCACTAGTACATGTGATAGTGTTTCAATGGTGGCATTGCAGTGACTACATTTTGGTGAGGGGAGTTTCTTGATTCGATGTAGATACTGATTGGTTGGGTAGTGAGTCATACATAGCTATATCAGTGCTGTGGTTTGATTTCTATAAAGGTTTTTTGTGAGTGCTATGAATGAGCCTGTCAGCATTTTGTCATCTATTTTAGTTAGTGCTGTATGTCTTGGCAAGATGGATCATTGCTTTGTCCATAGGGTTTGGATGAGGCTGTAGTGTTTTTGACAAGTTGCTGAGGTGCTGATTGGCAGAGGGTTGGTCCATAGTACATGAGGGAGTTGGTGTGGTTGGCTGTTCGAGGTAGTGTCTTGTGCTACAGTTTTGGCTTTGGCATCCACCTTTTTGTGGTCTACAATGTCCTTATATCTGGCAATCTAGCAAAGCACTATGTTCTTGTGTTGGATGTTGTGCTTATGTATTGCTCATTTGAGAGAGCTTTGGAATTAGTCTATTAGGTAGTGCCTGGGTTTGATAACAAAGAGGTCACTGGCTTTTATTGCTGCTTGGTTGTTGATGTAGAGGGAGATTGGGTAGTTGATGTTGTATTCCTGTTTGAGGAGGTGAGTTGTGAGAAGGAGACCTACTGCCTCTGCTTTGAAGACTGTGTGTTCTTCCTGGTTGCCTAGGTGGTAGCACAGTGCGTGATGAGCCATCTTTTCTGATGAGTACTACTGCTGCCCCTATACTCCCATTTATTCCTGACCTATTACTATATAAGTGTGTTTCTTTTGCCTGTGTGTTGTGGAGTGTGATTGATTCTTTTTTGGAGGGTGTAATTAGTGTGAGGTATGGGGTTTGTTCTATGAGTAGATGGTGGGCTGGGTGAATTTTTTCCATTAACTTGGGATTGATGCTGAAAGTGTGTATGAGGTGATGCAGGGAGGATTTTTGGTGTTTGACATAGCATTTGGTGGCTTAGGTGAGGAGGGGGTTTATAGAGTGGGTTGGTGGTTTGGTGGCCAGGCATATTGCTGCTTGGCTGCATAGGGCTTGGATTCTTAGTTCCATGGGCATGAGTTTGGTGTGTGCTTCCAGGGCATCTGTGGCTGTTGTGTGTAGTGCTCCTGTAATTGTTAGTAGTACAATATGCTGGATTCAGTTGATCCACTGGGCCATCACCTTTTGTTACAACACCACTACTTTATTTCACCAAAATGTAGACTTTCATGTACTACACCTAGTTATCTTTCTTATCCTTACTCTTTCTTCAACACTTTATACCATTTTTGCATTTAGCTGGCTACACCTGATACCAACTACTTATTTAGATCACTCCAGACATTAGGATGTGTAGCACCAACTGTAGTAAGGTCTGTGCACAGTAGATCTATCATATAAATAAGTAGGAACATCTACTACAGTGACTTCAAAAACTGGCCCAATACTTAACTCTAATCTAGTATATGAAGTATACTGCAATTATATGAATGAATTAAATCTTACTTTGGTGGGGTGTATTGTAGTATGAATCC